>CH002458.1:635073-654203 GCA_000149265.1 Ciona savignyi | reverse complement strand
CTGCAGTTATAAAGAGTGAAAACACAATATTCTGAAACTCTACAAGTGTTTGTTTATTTAATAAGTAAAAGTTCGGTAAATCATTTTGAATTATTCACTTTTTAAGCTTAATTTTTTTTAAATCCATTATTTAAATTTTATTTTTTAAATCAGTTATTTAACCTAAAATCCTACATATTGATTTCCAGCCCCATGTCCGAGGTCGTTTTCAACCACTCATCTAAAGATGCGAATACATCGAGATATCGAGCTGACCTCACGCTGACCAATCGACACGATGTAGAGGGCATGGCTGTGGCGTTCAAAGTGAAAACCAATTCCCCCGAGCGATACCATGTCAAGCCCAGCACTGGAAGCATTGGGAGAGGTATTTTAAGCCTGAAATTATCAATCTGCTGAATTTAGATAATGTCCGTTAAGTGCTTTGCCCAAGCTAGATAGCCAGTTTAGAATAATCTAGATTTTTGTGAGCAGTTTCCCTGCTTCCCTCTTTCCCTATTTTTAGTTTCCATTGAATCGGTTCTTGAATTAATATCCATCTTATGTATTTCTATCTCAACACGATTATCTCTTTCCAGCGAGTTCAGTGAAAAATTAGTCGATACAAAGCAACATCATTAAACTTAAGAGTTTTTAAATCTGATGATCTTTTATCTGTCCCGGTCAAGCATCTAGTCAGCTTTCTTCAGAAAACTGGCTGACTTGACCCTTGACCGCTACATCCGGATCCATGATAACTCCGGGGCATTGGAGTAACGGGCCTGCCATGGCCTACAGTTCCGATGCCGGCGCTATTGTTGACCCGGCGATACTGTTGTACTGTAACATCAATAAAACCAAAAATATTGAATACCTCCCTGCAGAATTCTATCAAACACAAATTCGGACACAGTTTTCCCTCCTCACAGTTTTCCCTTCTCAGGTGAAGTATTGATCATCCGCATCCACTTGAGTCCTGGCTACGAAGAGTTGGTTTCCAGGGATCGATTCCTCATCCTCTATCAGAAGATGCAAGCTGGATCGGATGTTACACAGTTCTGGAAGGATCATAACGACAAATCTGACAGATTTGAGCACAGGTTGGTATATTTTGGTGTTTTATAAAATCCAGTGAAAAGCAAATTAAAGATTTCATTGCAATGTCACTGGACTAAATTTTACTGACCTGACAGTTATCCCACCAGCTTAAAGTATTAATATTCTATTTATGTCCTCAAAACTCATTCTACGTTAAATTGATCACTTTGTAAACAACTTGTGTTACTAATATGTTAAAATCGATTTATTGACATGGTCCTTATTTACAAATATTTTCAGTAATTAGGCAGTTTTAGTGGGTCAAACTGGATATATTTTGTCACTATTTTATTTGCTTTTAAAGTTATGACATTATAACCATTTTTATGTAAATATATATTTTGTACTTGTATTCATTTGTATTCAATTCAATGATCCACATTGAACAGAATACGAGTGCGTTTCAATGCAGCGGAAAAGAAGCATGAATCTCCTATTATTTTGACAAATTCGGTCGAAGCACCTAAAATTTTGAAAACACCAAGCAAACCTTCAATACCAAGCGAAGAATTGGCGGGATTACATCGTGAACTGGGACGTGTTAAAGGACAGGTATTTAACCATTTCCAGTATCCCTTTCACCATCGTCTGATAATTTAATTGGAAATTCTGTGTGTTGGAGAATTTATCACCAATAAATGACATGTTTTCTATGGTCTAGTTGTCCAATATATTGTAATGTGTTGTTTATAATGAAGATTTTTATGAACCCATGATGGGCTAGTGATAGGCTTGTCCTTAAGACCATTATTTTCAGTATATGTAGGAGTTAGTATATGTATTGGTCATGTTAATTATCCAGCAAGACTATTGTACATTATGAAAGTTTTGCTCTTCCCTTTTTATTCAACCCAAGAATACCACCATCTAGTTGGTGGTAGATTTCGATTAGCGGCCCGACATTTTAAGGCTATGAGCTAATCAATATCATTATCCATAAATATCAACAAAAGTCAATATTTAAAAAAAATCATTTTTTTTCAGCTCACTCGTGTTGAAGAGCAAGTTGATTGGATCCGTAGTTACTTCGTCTACTCCTTACTCCTCCAATCCTTCCTTCTCATCCTGCTCTTCTTCGTCATCCACAAGCTCACCAGCATCACTTACATCCTGGAGAACACCGAGAGCGATCCCAACGGAAGATTTTCGGAAGTCGTCAATTCAGCCGACCGGACAAGTTTGTGATCCCGGCGTGGATTTAAAATTTTTAAGACGATAATTTTTAAATCGAATTCAGCAAAACTAGGTACGTCTGCCTATATGCCCAACTATGCAACGGAAACAATTTTGCGCAGACTTGCTTATCTGACTATGTGTTGTGGTGAGATTTCTGTTCGTTGAAATTTTTTCTTAAAAAAGTAAGCAAATCGAAATGTATCAGGCAGTTTTCCTTAATCTGTTATAATCCCAATTTTAATTTATGTTTAACTGTTTCCTGTCCTTTGCGTCATTTTATAAGAGTTTTTTTTTTCGTACTTCTTATAGTTCTTTCAGGCTAACATAAAATTGTCCTGTCTTGTGAATCAATTTAAAGTGTTTTTTTTCCGAATTATTTTCAGTCTTTTTAAGCTGAAATTCCATAAAATATCAGCAACATATTTTGTTTCCCAATTCTACCTATTGTATCGCAGATATCCAGATACTAATTTTAAAACCACAGTGTAATATTGCCTATTTATTACTTCACTGTTTTTTTAGATCTATTAACCACTTAATTCAAAGTAATCAAATGCAATAAAATATTATTTAATTCGCTGTTGTTCATTTAAGTTTGTTAATGTTTTAAATTTGTTTCTTGTATTTTTTCATATTTATTCTGTCTAAAAGTAATTAACTTAAAATACTGGTGTCAATTGGTTAAAATAAGTAACCGAATTCCTGTTTCTTCTTACAGATATTCAAATAAGATGTAATATTAATTTGATTGTTTTTAAGTCAATTTTGTTCGGATTTCCAGAAAAAAAAGGTCATTGGTTTTTGATATGGTAAGTTGATTTGGTGTTATATTTCTCTTTCCAGGGTCTGTTGAATCAAATTATTATAACCATTATAAAATGTTAATGAGATTATATATGCAATTGGAACGCATACCACAAAAATAATATAAAATTAACGTAAGTTTTTTTTTTACCAAACAGGTGCAAGATTGAAACAATAAAAACCAAAAAAACTAAACTTCTTGGATCTAAAACAAGTGGATACTGCCAAACAAAAGAATTATTCAAAGGTGACTAATATAAAAACACCTCTAATTTTATACTAATCAACATTTGCAAATCTTCATAGCTTCAAGATGATCAAGCAGCAGAACTACGTGTACAAGTCCAACCACAAATGTCGGTCTTGGTTTGATCTTCTTTTCCAGTTATTGACGTTGATCCTGCTTGTTTATGTTGTTGTTAGACTCACAATCCTGGCCTTCCATGCTGAGGCTGGTATGTATAATTTAATTTTTTGTTATTGTATACATATATGGTTTACTTTTTTTTAAATAGGATTTATCAATTTGGAAAACTCTTTACATTTCTGATAAATTTAGCATTTATGATACTTGGTGGATTATTTTAAAAATGAATTATTTTTATTAAAAAAGGCTTTAAAACTGATTTTTTGGAGAAAAAAATCTAAACCAAATTAGCTATATTTTATATCTTTATTTGCCAGTGTTCCTCACCATAAACACAATCATGGGCTTGGGGAAAAGTAGTCTGAAGTCAAATGATACATACCGGGGTCTACCACAAGATCGACCGCTCAACATTGCACACAGAGGAAGCTCAGGTACATTGTCTAGTTGTTCATCATGAGTCCATTAGCTGTTATAAGATCCCAAATGCTGCTTGCTAGTCTTTTTTGGACAAAGCAACTAGCTGATGTTATCTTACCTAGTTGGTATTGAGTTAATTTAACGTACTGCAATAGCTTTGTTAACCCAAATGTGATCCTGGAATAATCTTAACTATTTGCCATGTTTTAACAACCTATGCATTTTCCCATCACTGGGTATAAACCTGTATATCCTATTCAAATCTAATGCTGGTGAATAATATTAATTAGTAGATAACTACAAAGGTCATAAGCAGTGAGGTGCATGGTTTGATCTTCACCCTGACGACTTACTACATGCTGATTTTTAATATATATCACACACTGAGCAACAAGTCCATTAAACCAGCAATCGCCATATGGTAATCTGATAATGACCATTATTACAGCAGTATTGTCCAACTCACAGGTATAATAAGTATTTTATTCAAGAGCCCCGTTTTTCTGCCAATCTTTCATCCATATCTTATTTCATCACATTGGAACTTAAATTATAGGTATGCGACCTGAGCACACGGTGGCAGCATACCAACTAGCGGTGGACCAGGGTGCTGACATCATCGAGTGTGATTTAGCCGTTACCAAGGTAATGCATGTTGTAGTTGTTAATGCGGCCATATACACAACAATATGTTTATCATTTTCCCAACTGGACCATGGTATGCATATTTTTATGGTTACCGTTGAACACCTTGATAAATGTCAGATATTCTAAGAATTATTTAAGTTAGCAATTATTTTTCGTTTTAGCCTATCAGACTATAAACCCTCTTACGTTTCAACTTCCACGAATTTAAATCCCCATCACTTAACCCCTGTGTGCATAAACCCATGTGAGTCATAACCTCTGCAAGTTTTAATTAACATGACCCAAAAAAATACCATGAGGTTTAAACAATGGTATTTGGGTTAAATGCTATGACCATGTTAAATTTTTTTATCTCTGTCATCTTCGGATAGGATATTTATATTCATCTTCGTGAGTGGAAAAACCAAGGGGGTTAACACATGGGCAATCGTCAGATTACCTCGCTCCCACTGTCGAGTTACCGGAACTATTGCAATTAGTTATGTTTAATTGAGACAGTTCTTTAATTTTGAAGAAACCATTAATTCGCTGGGTTCAGGCAATTTCCGTTAAGTGCCTTGCCCGAGGACACAACAAACCAACTAGCGACCAGTTTCGTATCTGCAACCCTTCTGCTGAAATGCAACGCATTAAACCACCAGACTAATCTGTTGAAAATTATATTGTAAACTTGCTGCACCCAGGATTTGAAGCTCGTGTGCTCCCATGACCCATACCTGAACGCCACCACCAACGTCCATTCTCACCCGGAGTTCAACAGTCGTGTGCAGACCTATACCTTCGGTGCCATCACTATGACCGACTACTTCATATTTGACTTCACTCTGGCTGAGCTCAAGACTTTGAGAAAGGTTTGGAATGGTGATATATAGCTTTTTACACACTTGGTAGTCGATCACTGTGGACTCGTGTAGTTTAATAGGTAAATAGATATGCCTTTCCTAATTTCGGTATAAAGGCCTCATGCTTTAACGTTTGGTGGACTTGTGTAGTTTAACAACAAAATCTATATACCTTTGGTAATTTAGTTGTGATGGCCTTTTGAGTGATCTTTGAGCTATGTTCACAAGTAGGCAAGTAGCCGATTAAAACTCTTAATTCCCAGCCGAATGGCTTAATGGGTTCGTGCGTTACCTTTTAGCCAAAAGTTGTGGGATTGAAACTGGTCGCTAGCTAGGCATTTAGTGGATATCGTCCGAGTCCATTGATTTGATGGTTGTGCTAAAACCTTTATGTCCCAAACATATACCATACTGCAATTACTTTGGTAACCATACGATGGCGTGGGATAATCCGTCGATTGCCTGTGTGATAACAACCATTGCTTTTACCTAATTACGCGGATAAAACAGAAATATTATATCCTGCTTATAGATTGTTTGTTTTCCAGGTACAGAACCGTAAATACCGCGACCAGTCGTACAACGGTCTCTTTCCCATAGCAACGTTTGACGAATACGTGACTGTCGCTAAATTCGCTCCCAGAACCATTGGGATCTACCCTGAAACCAAACAACCCGCGCTCTTCAACCATTTCATTTCGAGGCACAACGTCACGATGGAAGACCTCCTGCTAGAGGCGCTCGAGAGCCACGGTTATACGTCACGGGATTCCCCGTGCTTCATACAGTCGTTCGACGAGGCAAGTCTGCAGTACATGGCGAAACGAACCAACCTTCCATTAGTGCACCTCACTGATACGGTACCGAGTAACGAAAAACTAACGGAGATAGCGTCCTACTGTTACGGGATGGGGGTTTCGAAAAATCTGATTGTACAAGTCTCACCAAGCAGCAACCAAATCGTATCCAACACGAACTTTATACAGATGCTTCACTCTAAAAATCTCAAGGTAATAGTGATTTATTTTTGTTGTTTTTATCGTAATTAGTTTGATAGGCAAAGCAATAGGAAAGACTGTTAAACGTTAGGACACACCACAAAATAATTGAGGAAAAATAAAACTTGTTTATCATCGTAAATGAGAAGATGCAAGTGGCTATATAACACGGGCATTCTTTAGATCCCCTCGCGTTGTACATGCTTGATCTAGCCGCACGATCTAATAACCGTAATTCTAATTAAAATGGAAAAGCCTCTCAGAATAAGGCCGAACAAAAGAGTGTGTCCTTAGGGAAAAGTATTTAGTGCACATGGCGTAAATCCAGTAGAATGATGGGTTTTACTAAAACTGAATAAACGTTTTAAGTGTGAAGAAACATACTTCAATATCCCGGATAGCACAAGAGTGGGCACGATGTAAGTTGACGGATGCCCGTGTGATATTAAACTGACGATTAACACCTCCCAGTGATAAAGCTAGAGTTTTCCAGCTAGCCCATCACTCAACCTTTATCCACTTCCTGTAGGTCCACGCATATACATTCCGCAACGAGGAGCGATTCCTCGCATATGATTACGGCGACGACCCGTATCGCGAATACGAGCGATTTACCAACCTCGGTCTGGACGGACTTTTCACCGACTTCCCGTGGTCGCTCGCAAATTACATGAGATTCCGGAACCCCAGCCAGCGAGTACCTTCTTGGTGGAACCGATTTGTGTATTCCACCCTCCTACAGTAGCTTGTACAATTTGAACTTTTTTCTTTTATTTTTACAACCCGAGGCCTCTATGCCATTTTGAATACCTTGTGTGTCGTGTTTTCTCGTGTTTTTAATAAACGGATTTTAAATGTTGTTCACATTTGCTAAATGTCAAAGTTTCCTTTTAAAATCAATGCCTCTTCGCCGTACATAAAAAAAAATCACGGATATGCACTTAACTAACGTTTTTAATAGCAAGGTATGCATAGCCATAGAACAATAGATTTATATAATATATTCCCCACCCGAATTTAAACAATATCGTGCGATCATCAAATAAAAAACGACCGATCTTTAAAAAATTGGCCGCACTTGAATTTGCTTATAGAAATCCACAGTGCTTGTCTTTATTGCTCATAAAATCGCCCACGTTGATTATGCCACACAGCTTGTTCTTCATGTTAGTCAAATATTAACGAATCCATGCATTCACCATGTTGCCACGCTACTATCTCCGTACACAACCACTGCAATAAGGAGTGCGTAATTGAGTTTATAGATAGATGATGTACTTTCCTCGCGAGCTATGCCTGCTTACCATCGCAAATGGGAAAATTTAATTAAAATTATTTCAATAAAAAGTAGATTAAAAACACACCAGTATGCTTGTACATTTGAGTTTTTATGAGCTGAATTTAGAGTTTACCTAAAATATGACAAGTTTTTTAATGTAGTGTAACAGCCATTTTGGTGCAGTTCGATAGAGTATATTAAGCAACAGGGTTTTGGACGCCAACGTCAGACCGATTTCATTAAACGAGATATAAGGTATAAGAGCCGCTTCGGAACAGTTTCGCATTGAGTTTTTATGAGTTGTGTAATTCAAAATAAAGCTTTTGTATTTACACACTATAAAGCAGCTAATTACGCGCCATTTTTAAACGTGTTTACAGTTATGCGAAAAACACTCAAACTACGAGTGTCAAACGATAATCAATATTTAACCGAAGAGCATTTTATGAGCTACAGTGGTGTTTAATTCTTTGATAAACCCGAAGTATGTAAGCATTGTGACCTAACATAACACTTCATTTGTTACGTAACCGCTTAGTGTTATCAATAACCATTAAGTTTTCAAATCGGTTTGTCAGAAAGGTTAAGTAATTTTTGATCTGGACGTATTTTTGTTGTTGTTATTTTATAAACCAATCCGGAAAATGCGGATTTTTCTTTTAGGTAAGTTTTATTTTTTTCATCATTATTTGTACAATTATTTATTTACTGTATAATAAATAGTAACAGTTTAAAGTTGTGTTCATATTTATGCGGATGTGTATTTACTTTTTTTTAATATACTTTACTTTATCGATTAAAACACAAGTTGGCTCTTTTTTAAAAAAAACATCACCAACTTATCTCGTAGCCCATATCAAAATTATAAATGCCGGGCTAACAAATAAATAACACATGGCTCTTACTTGGATTACTACAATTATTTTTAGTGTGCTGTAGTTCATTATTTTTTTATTTCCCACTAATCTAGGAATCGGCTAGATTAAAACTTTTTTACCGACTTTTTAGTTTCGAATTCAGGATGGGCTCGTTGCTAAGACAATTTTTGTATGTAAGGTCTAAAAGTATCCGTCGCGTTAACCATTTATCCTTTCGGCTGACGGTCCGACGCACTATACCGATACGCTAACCGGTGGAAAATTATGTCGACTTAATGTACTTATCCATGTCCTTACAGGAAGTTTAGTTCTTGTTACTATCTTTTTGGACACCGTTCAAGCCGGTGGGGCGGATGGGCGTGTCATCGAAGGATTACCGAGCAATCGACCTTTGAATATCGCGCATCGAGGCAGTTCAGGTTAATCACGAAATGTGTTTACATAGACCTGCTAGATAGTGGATTTAAAACTACTGATACATATGATTGACGGTCCTTATTGATTTTTAAATTACACATTATAGGTATGCGACCTGAGCACACGGTGGCAGCATACCAACTAGCGGTGGACCAGGGGGCTGACATCATCGAGTGTGATTTAGCGGTTACCAAGGTAACCTATTTATTAAAAAACAAACACATTTAAGCACTTTCGCATAATGCCTAATAGTTGTGCCAGGCGAAAACTTTCTGTTCGTGATGTAGAATAGGATATTGACGTTTACGTGCATTGGTAAAACGCAAGAAGCGTTATGATTCGGGCAATCGCCAAATACCTCGTGCCATAGCCGCAACGGTGCTAAATATACTTCAGTTTATTAAACCACTGCGTTTAGTCATCGTTCGAGTAACTAACTATAGAGCCTGGTTTACCTGCGGTCGCCTACATTCTAAAACCAGGAATGCTCTAATCGCCAAAAAGGCTTCTAAATTTACGATATCATCATATTAGTTTCAAAACGCAAGTTTAACTTGACCTTTTTAATTCCAGGACAATCAGTTAATATGCACACATGATGCCTGGCTGAACAAGACAACAGATGTTCATACGAAACCCGAATTCCAGGACAGGGTTAAAAGATACAGAATAGACGGAAGATTCATCGAGGACTATTTCACTGTTGATTTTACAATGGAAGAACTAAAGACATTACGAACGGTAAAAATAAAAATTGCCTAAGTTGGCCTTGGCTTTAAACAAGAATAAATTGTCGGACCGATTCTGAGAATAGGTCTGTAGGATTCGTCATTGCTTAAGAAATTAATGTTTCTTTTTGGGGGGCGTCATTGCTTACGTTTTGAATCCGCGACTGTCATTGCGTAAGTTTCGACGAAATATCTGAAAGGTTGTCATCCATCATACGTGATACAAAAATAACGTCATTTTGTACACAACGTCTAAGCGGAATAAATACATTCAAGAAATACATGCATCTTTAGCATATTCCCATACAATACGTAGTCTTGAAAATATGAAAAATAATTAGAGAAATGGCATGTTTATTCCCGTAACTAAGACGAGCCTTCTGAAACTTGCGCTAACCGTCAGATCACCGGATCTATTGTATTCTGTTGTGTATGATTGAAACACGCCTCCAAATATAAGTTAGTGACCAGTTTTGAAATAAAATCCCTTTGACTTAAGGTGCCGAACTAAACAACCAAGCTAGTCGGTCGGAAACAAAAATAAACATCGCAATATTACGGTGAATACTAAAACGATTAAATAGTGAAAACTAAATATTTCAGAGCCTAAAATTGCTCAATAAATTAAGACAAAATAATTAATTTTTAGTATCATCTTTTTGTAAGGATTTTTATCCATATTTGACAACATCAAGAATTACGAAAACACTTAAAAGTGTGTTAAAAATTGTTATTTTAAATAATTTGCTATAGGTTATATTACTTTTATTAAATAATTAGGTTTTTATTAGATTGTTCCATACCAATAATAGAGTACTAATATGGTAGTTCTCTATGCCGTAATTCCTTGTTATATCCTGTTCACCTACATGTACGCTGTATGACGTCACAAACATGCCAACATTTGCTGGTTAAAGCCCCCCCCCCCCCCGCACAGCATGTCATACAAGAGAGCAATTGATAAAAACATGACGTAACATCTAGGTGGCCGAGAGCCCTAGAAAATCGGTATCTTTGTCTCTCCTGGCCACTTACACACAGTAAACAGAATTGAAAATAACTAATCTGGGTTGGGGTATGAATCAACCTAAACATATAATCATGTTTGGTCACACAATTACCAACTATCTAAGAATACATAATGTTTTAGTACAGGAGCCCATAGTTCTGACCAATATGAATTACCACTTAAATATTTGTTAAAGTTAATGACGATTAATAAGCTGCCAAGTCTAATCCAGAATGTCAACTTAACTATTGCATTGTATGCACAGTTGGGCGACTTAGGACACATTATTTTACTTTTATCCGGTATAGGCGGGAAACTAAAAAACATAAATTTTTCATTATGACTTATGAGCTTTATTTTAAGCTTAGGCCTAAAGTTTTATATTTTTTCCCATTTTAGGTACAATCTCGATCGTATAGAGACCAATCCTACAACTACCAGTTCCCTATGGCCAGCTTTGACGATTATATTGCTGTTGCTAAAAATGCATCAGCGTTTGGTAGAACGATTGGCATTTACCCTGAGACTAAAAATCCCTCGTTTTTCAATGGAATTCTTGAGGCAGAAAATACGACGATGGAAGATATACTGCTCGCCTCACTTGAAAAGTACGGCTACGTGAATGCCAACTCTCCGTGCTTTATCCAGTCATTCGACGAAAACAGTTTAAGATACATGGCAAATAAAACCGAGCTGCCACTTATTATTTTAAACCCATTGCTGCTGACGGATCAGAAGATGACAGAACTTGCGGTTTTCTGCTACGGAATCGGACCTTCCAAGAGCGAAATTTTGCCAGTAAACCCAACAAGCAACAAGCTATTACAAAGCACAGACTTTATCACTCGTGCCCACGCCAAAGGATTTAAGGTAAATAGCACAATATATCTTTTGTTTTATTTTATGCTAACACATTAATAATCAAGTTGTACGAAAAGATAGAGCAAGATATTCTTTCAAGCTAGTCGATGTGTCCTTGGGCGGGGCACTTCGAGGACATTTTTCTCACCCATTAGATTAACAGGTTCTTCTAAACTGAAAGAACATGTAAATCAAACACAATACTTTGTTTGCATTATCCAGTAAAAAAATGGGTTTTATCAAACTGAATGAACTCAATTATACAAAACACACTGTAATAGCTCCGAAAAACCTGTTTTTCTTTAACCCGTTAATCCAAAGGGTACAGGCAATTTCCGCTCATAGCCTTGCCCAAGGATACACGAAATTCAAAGATAGTATGAGATAAAACAAAAAAGGCAGTATAAAACTTTTGAAACGTCGTAATATTTGTCTTTCGTTTTATTGGGCTGTAATTATTTATTTAGGCATGTGTCAATATTTAATACCATTAAACGGACAAATATTTAACCAAAGTAAACCTAGCTGTAACATATTAACATCTGTACGTATGTTTTAACCATTCGATTGTCCGTTTAATTGAGCAACACTTGAAAGGAAGAAAGAAAAAAACTGCTCACTAAAAATGTGGAAACTAATTCTAATCCCGCCCCAAACATTAATCACAAACTCAAAACTAACCGAAACTCTAATCCCAGTCATATCACTAACCCCAACGCCATATTTATTTTATTGGCAGTTTTCTCCTTTTCGTAAAATCTGCAATCCATCTTCAGATCCATCCATACACGTTCAGAAACGAAGACCAGTTTCTCGCGTTCGACTACGGCAGCGACCCGTACGAGGAATACCAGACTTTCGTCAACCTGGGGGTCGACGGACTCTTCACCGACTTCCCGCATTCGTTTTCTAAATTCCTTGACTGCCAGTACCCCCAGGTCGTTGGGAACGCCGCTAAATTATCAGTGCACCTCGGTACCACGGTTGTAATTACTCTCCTGGCCATGTTTTTGCAAGGATGACGTCACATTCTTGACGTCATACGTGAAATTGAGGGTTAGAAATGATTTCAACTTCGCATGACCGAGACAGCTTTCTGTGCGTGTTATTGTCGTGTTATTTACTTAACAAGCGTGGATTTTCTTTTTATTAAATGCACGAGTGCAAATTTGTTCACATTTTCGCGGTCGAAAGTGATCCAATATTTAAGTATATAATCATAAACTGGAAAGATCGACACGTAAGAATAATAAAAATAAAAAAACTGAAGAAAATCAATTTCTCAATGAGATTGAAGGATTCAAAGTGGACGCGGGAGGTGAAGTCCCGCAACAGCTGGGGTTAATCCGGGGTCGTGTTGGACCCCAGGGTCCCTCCAGTTACCCAGGTCCAGCGAGTAAGGTGCTGCCCAGCGGTGGGTGATCTTGTGGGTAATCGAGAATCCTGAGAAACTGTCGACTTGCGAAAGGAGGATAATCACCTGCCTGTGGGGAATAGAAACACGAAATATTGAGACCAACCACGTAGTCGGAGGTTTTCTGAGTCGAAACTACATTTAACATTCATATACGTCATTCACCGGTTACCTTGGTGTGGTTAGTGCGTCGCCTTTTATTCAGGGGACTTCATCTATAAAACTGACTGCTAGCTAGTCAATTGTGACCTTGGGCAAGACACCTAACGAACATTGCCTGAACCCAGCGGATAAATGGGTTCTAATAAATTGAAAAAAAGTTTGAAAATATACAACACACTACAATAGCTCTGGTAACTCAACGGTGGGCGCGAGGTGACCTGACGATTGCCCGTCAATCGTCTTGGTTTTTTCCAGAGATAAACAAGAATATCCTATCCTAATCTACTACTAACGCTTTATTCCACTATAATGAAATTAGCACGCAATATATACGGAGTCACGTAATATTCTATTAGATCCCATGCTAAATTTTAATACAACAACCCTAAAATGATCTCGAAACAACTTATGATCAACATAAAACTGACCTATGTAACGGCGGTATGCTGTCGGCTGTCTTGAAATTGCCTCGACTCGAAACCACGTTGTTGCACTGGGTGTCGCAACGCACTTGAAGACAAGACAGTTCATGGCGATTTTCGATCACCACGATCAAACCTCCCCAACCCTTGGTGAGCTGGTAGCTTGCCACTTCGTTGCGGATCTGTACGAGGGTTGGACGATTGGGTGTGTGAGCAGGGTTGGAATGTCATGTTTGTGCGGTTTACTGGTTAAAGTTAAAGTAACTGAACGTATCAATCATACACACCACACTGCAACAGCTCCTGTAAGTGGTGTAAGGCAATCTGACGATAATCCGTGTGAGAAATATTTGGTTCCCATTCACTGGGTAAAATATAAATACCCTACATCCAACTTCTACTGGCGAAATGAAAAATTATTTTTCTAGGGGCGGAGAACAAATATATAAATAACCACATGAAGCACATTGCAAACTTATTGGAACCATTCGCCGGCTATACGTTTTTGTCCTTGGACAGGGCATTTAGTGTCCATCACCTGACCAAGTGGATTCGTTTCTACTAAAACCGAAAAAACGTTTCAAGCATATGTAAGACAGTGCAATAGCTGCGGTAACATATCGCGGGGTAACGTGAAAATCACTTTCGCCCAAGTTTTCCCATTCACAATGATAGAACATGAATATCCCATGCTTGGTGTCTGAATTCACCTGCGTTTCTTCGCCTTTATCCATTGCCAATTTAATAACAGCGTCAGCAATCACTCCATCAATATTGCTGCACTCGGAGAAAGCCACAGCATGACTGCTATGCAGACTCAACACGTAGCGCGGGGAGCTGTCAACTTCTTCTAACATCAACAAGTCTGATGGATGGAAGCTTCATATTACAGTTGGACCTGATAAGGAACTGACGATTGCCCGTGTGTTAACGCCCCTGAGTTTTGCATTCACGGAGATAAAATATGAATATCCTATCTTATTCTTCCGGAAATCCAGGTATTATGAAATAAATATATTAGTTCTGCGTTTTACCGAGGTGCTATCAATTCAAGCAGAACAAATTAAACTCAATTTATTAATTTAAATACTACACGGCCATTTATCTTCAGAGAAGGGAGACTGATTAATTCAAATCCAATTCCTTTGATATAAAGCTTAGATTGGTATCTTGTTTTGATTAAAACTCCTCTTTGATTTAGGGGTGGACAGTATTCTGATTGACACTTAGGGTGGACAGTATTCTGATTGACCCCATTATCAGGATAGGATGCTGTTTATCTAAAAAATAGCGTTTTCATGGGAAATTGGCTTACTGGAGCTATTACATTTAGACTTAATAAAGATTTGTTTAAAGTTTTTGGTCAATCCATTTACTAGCTTCAAACCAAAACTATAGAAGTACAACATCGATAAGTTTGGTGGCTGTGCACATGGCAAATACCCCTGTGGTAACGCCTTTATTGCCCCGCCCACAGAAATGAACATGGATATCTTAACCTACACCCAAATACCCATCCTACATATCCTATCTTACACATATTTCTAATGTATCCTATTCTACATCTTAATGTATCCTAACGTATACCAAAATAACAGAGGCTTTTAGAAAACGTATTAAAGAAATTGCACTCTACCTCCTGTGCCTGCATAACCCGACAACCAATGATTGAAAGCGAGATTAATCACCAAATAATCTCCATCTTCAAGAAAGCAAGTGCATGATTGATGCTTCTTTACCTGGAGAATTAAGGGCAGTGTTCTTACGAGGTTGTAATGATTGGAAGGCGTGTGGGCAGTAATAGATATAGATAATTGTGCCTAAACCCACAGGGTTAACGAGTTAAACTTAAACTATAGAAATGTTTTGATCAATGACAACACATTTTAATAGTACCAGTAATGTGACCATTTAGGTTGTGTAAAAGCCATTTTTCTTTTTTTTTCTTTTTTGCATTGAGTACCTTGGTAGATGTAATCCTATAAATTGGTCACATTTACAATGTCATGTTTTGATTTAAAAACATCCAATAACAAGATCTCATATAAATAAAATACAAAACAACCTCCACAAGGCCACACCTTGAACATTAAGAATTACCCCCTTTAGAATAAAATATTTATGTTCTATGCTTGTGAGTCGGAAAACCCTAGAGAGATATTACATGAACATGCAATGTCCACTAAGTGCCTCGGAAGAGAATGCAACTGTCTATTCAGTGGATCGTTCTGACCTCACAACTTTTCAGCTGGCTGAAGACCATCAGTGGACATACCAATTCAGCCTACATATCTATGCAATAGCCGGCAGGTAAACATGGTTTTCAATCAAGCCTTTAGTAACATGAATATTAAATTTTTCCACAGTGCAACCCACCTTTCGCTTGCTGCACGCCACCAGTCTGCCAATGGAATACTTGCCGTTGTGTACCGATGTTCGGAACACACAGATGCAGATATCTACTGGGCTGCGATTTGAGCCTTCCTGCGTTCTGTTGGAATAAAAGTTACTACAAGTAGATTTCTAACAACCAACTGAAAAAAATGAGGAGGTGTTTAATATGAACTCTGTATTCAGCAAGCAAATGCTTGGGTTGAACACATGATTAATATACTTTAATTGGTAATTCACTTTTTAAATAAATTATTATACAGAACAGTTTTTGTTATTTCATATTCCTTTTACCAATAGAGTTGTTGTGTCCTTTTGATAGGCATAAAGCCAGTGGATTAATGGGTTAACTAGAACAATATAAACACCTCAGTCATAAACACAACATACTGCAATAGCTCCAGTAACCCAATAGTGTGAACCAGGTAATCTAAGATTGCCTGTGTGATAACAACGTCTCTTGGATTTTTACATTTGAGGAGGGTAAAAATGGAAATATTCTTATCATCTATCCTGTCTACCTGTATAATACGGCTGATTCGTAAAACTGTAAATAAATTGCTTAAAAGTAAAAACTCTTTCAGCCCACCTTGCAAGTTGTTGGAAAAGGCTGAATTCGAGCTCAGATCTCTGGTACACCGTGAGCACAAACCCCCGCACGGGTTCGACTGCTGAAGTAGGGAATTTTCCGTTTAACCGAACTTCCACCCAGTTCCTATTGCATATCTTGCAAATATCAACACTGTCGAAGTACCTGAAAAAAGGGTTCATGTATCTTTATTATAAGAAAGGAACATTTAACATTTTTTTTATTACAGGCTTTAATGCTTTTAAGGTTAAATGCTCAATTTGTACCAGATTTGTATGGTCTTTAAACATTATAAATTCAAGCTCAGTCGAAATTTAATATCATGTTAACAAGTCGTTGATGGAAATACCAAAAACACAATTTTTTAAAAGACTTGAGTAAATGAATTTAATAGGCAATTAGGATAATCACATATATTTCTGTGGCTGGACAAGGAAGGGAGTTATAACACAGCAATTAATGCAGAGTTGTTTATTAGCTGGTGGTACTTTTGACTGATATTCTAGTTTAGTAGATCAGGGCAATGTAAGTTAACTGCCTTGTAGGACTCAACCGAATGGTGGTTAGTCCAGGAAGAAATGTTAGAACATTACATGATTCTATGATTTATGTCACTCCCCCTACCCACAAAAATCTTGTCACGCGGAGAAATAACCTCACTGGCAGTGCAGGGAACAAACTCACCTGATCATATCTCCGAGACTTATCCAAAATGTTCCATCATTTTCATAGTTACCACGATTAGAATGAAGTCTGTTTGCTAATGCTGAGTTCTGCTGCCAAAGCATCGATTCATCTGACCAGTCTCCTTTCCATGAAAAATGCCCCCAAGGATTGCGTAGTTTCACTAGTCTAGGTGGAATAAGTTAAATAATGAGTAAATTAAAAAAAAGTGGAATAAATTGTAAAAAGTAGAACAAATTGCTTCTCGGTTGCAATAACTTAACGAAATGTGTATCAACGAAATTTGACTAGAATAGTT
The DNA here is from genome assembly GCA_000149265.1 of Ciona savignyi. Lineage (NCBI taxonomy): Eukaryota > Metazoa > Chordata > Ascidiacea > Phlebobranchia > Cionidae > Ciona > Ciona savignyi. The sequence goes on along the minus strand of CH002458.1, from coordinate 636,739 downwards.
GCACTTTGATAACTTGAGACTGAGACTGCATTACCTCACTGCTCCCAAGTTAAATGGGTGGTAGATCATCGGAGTACTAGCTTAAAGGTGACATGATCAAAACCAGATACTTAGTAGTTGGTCATGTTCAAGGCGCATAGCCAACGTTATTTGCCAAGTGAGTTGATTACAACTGCAACAACATTTTCTGACAATATGTCAGGAACCCAACAAAAGATATCGGTAAATCTGATAATTTTCCCATGTTACAACTCCCTTTGCCCCAACCATAGGTATAAACTTGATCATCCTATCCTAACCTGACAGTGGATCCACTTTGAGTTGTTGCATCAGTTACATCGAGGACACTATATGCGTGACGGGGTCGTAGACCGATGTCGTGATACTCGCGTTCGTTTATCTCCATGTTACCACCGCCACACGAGGCGCCCATGAGGAAGCCAGCCTCCATCGAGCTTAGTAACTTGACCCAGACCAAATCTTCTTCAATTGGTTCGTCATGAGCTATGGAAAGGAAAAAAATTTGGGTGGAACATTGTTGGAAATGTTTCTTTTAATTTATGCCTCATGAGCTTTTTTTCAATATTTTATCAAAAAAATATTAAAATTAGTTTTTGATTTTTCAATATTTTATCAAAGGACCCAACAGTGCTATCGAACATATTTTCATCATGAAAATTCAATATGAAAAAATTAAACCTTGATAAGCAGTACAGCAAACCACCTAAACTATGTATTCTTGTGGTAAGATTCATTTACTGTTATCATCTGATAAGTCGTGCACTGTGAAATTTCAGTTCGCACCCTGTACTTTTTTTTTATTTGTTAGGATTTTTTTCAGTTTTATTTGTGAGGATTGTAAATTGTTATTGTTGTATTAGAATGTGTTGCAAAAATCCTACAGATGAATCTTACAAGGTGGTTGAAGGGCCAAGCTTTCACATGGATATCCTGTTAAGGTTGCGAGTCCTTCAATTGATCTTCCAGCTTGTAGGGATTCGTAACAACAGTGCAACTTCGCCAGTGCTTTCTCAACCAGTGGGACCCAAAGCTGCTTTCCTATCGCCTTGAAAGTCCAATGTAGAATGAAGTGTTTTCTGATATTTCCGGTATATTTTAAAATTACTGAAATATTCAAATATTTTTGGCACATTTTAACTTTTTTGGCATTTTTAACGACTCTGTCATAATTCAGTTTTTCCAAAATGTTTTAAATATTTCTAAAATATTTAAACTTTTCTAACATATTTAATACAATTCTGTTATACTTAAAAATTTCTGCACTATTTATATTTAAACATTTAAAATCTTTTACCACAAGGCAAGGAGCAATAAAGAGTTCAAATGTGTTTTAAAAACATTCCCATCGCAACAATGCTTTTAGTGCATGACTGGACAATTTTAAGTTACAAAATGAACAATTTAAGACATAAATGTCAGTATAAAGACAACTCAGAGCAAAATAGTAATAACAATCAACAACACTCACAGATGAATAAATGAGTTGTCCCTTCTCATTGCACGGAAGTAGATCGTCGACTAACACAGTCTTCCACACCCCCGCTTTGCAAAGTCGCACCACGTAGACACCTTCCTTGTTGTAATTCTTCGTCACCATGACCTTCTTGAGCAACTCGGGCCGCTCGGCCAACACCGCGAGGGAATT
>CH002458.1:599977-632470 GCA_000149265.1 Ciona savignyi | reverse complement strand
TTCCAAATTTTCGGGGAGTTTATTTTATTAGATTTACAATTAATACGCATTTATTATGAATACAAACAACCCGAAATGTCCCTTTATTTTACTCTGTGACAGTAACACAAAACTCATAGCATGTTAGCCGTTTAACTAACAGGATTTAAAAATGTTTAACCAATTAAAAAATCAAATCATGATTCCAATACAATAATTTTTTGTACAATCCTTAACCATGGTTAATAATCAACTTCAACTGGAAGAACTTAGTTCACAGCCAATCGAAGCACTATCAAAATAAGGTTGAAACTCAGTTTTTGATAAATGAACAACATTTTAATGCCCTAATACACACACTTATACACTCTAATACACACACTTATAAACAACGTTCCAGTTAAGAAGTTCTTAATACAATTACTGGTTGATTACGTTAATTAACAATTTTATGTGTTTAATAAAAAACTGGGCATTGGTTCTGAATATTCTCTTTAAACTTAACACGGAATAAAGGAATAAAACACAATTCTCCAAAAGGTATCTTAAAGTTACCAAACGTTAAAACATATACAAATATTTGTAATAATGAAATTAACCACAACTCTATAAAAGATATCCTAAAGTTACAAAACATTACAAAATATATAGTCTATTCGTAATAAAGAAACAAAACGCTCCAAAATGTATCCTAGATTTACAAACTTACAGAATTTGCAGTGGCAACTAGTGCTTGAATCCGATCTTCAGCTTGTGGTAAAACAGGAGCAGTTGTGACAAGAGCAGGTCCATTACTGATCGCTGGTACCAGTAATCCTGTAGTTAGCAGCTTATGTTTAATCAAGCAACTAATCTTCAGATAATCATATACATTATGCATTAACACATATAGCTAATTATTAATTTATATATACATACATACACTTTAGACACAGGTATACATACATTAAATATATTTATATACTAAAAAGTTTATTTTAGGTGACTTTAAATCTAAAAATTGAGATTACTTTCCAGATGTTGTACCAGAAAAATTACCGAATACATTTAATCGCATAATATATTGATACTATGTTTAAATGTGTTAATATTGTCGAAATGTATTTTTTTGTGTCATTGCTACACTGGCTTGCCAAAAAGTTCTGCATTTCACATTTAAGGACTAATCAATGATCTTCACCAGATAATTTATAAGAAACCTTTGGACATATAATCCCCAAGCTTTGCACACAATCATTCTGCATTCAATACACTTACCAGCTACACTGGGTAATGATAAAGAGTGGGTAAGCATCCCTTGTGGACAGCTGTTGGAACAGGCAGCACAGCTCTGTGTATCTGATGAGTTTCTTAACGTACATCCTTGGCACTCCCAGCTAAAATTCAAATGTAAAAATTATCACTTCGGCCGATTAGTTGGTGGGCTAGTGCTTCGCCTTTCAGGTGAATGGTTGTAGGTTCAACACTGGTCATTACCTAGTTGCTAGCGCACTTAACGAACATTGCACCAACCAAGTAGAATAAAAGGTTTCACCAAATTGCAGATACATCTTAATCATTAACAACACACAGCAATAGCTCCGGCAACCTGACAACGGGGCAAGGTATCTGATGATTGCCAGTGTGTTGATCCCCTTGGTTTTATGATTCACAGGGATAAACAAGAATATACTATCCTATGCTAATTTTTTGTAAGCATCCATCAATTCTTAGACAAAAAACTTAAGCAGTTTATATCTGGCCATAAACTGAAGAAATAAATTTCCATAAACTCACTCATCCATGAATGCTTTGCTGTCGTTGCTGTTAGAAGGACTTGAATACATACCGGGACTTGGGGTGATTAATCCATTGATAGCAGTGTTAGTTAACAAAGAAATTGCCTGAGATTGAGATGCTGTTGTAACAGGAGAATTTGATGGTAAAGTACGCGCTGCGATCGAAAGTTGGAGTTCTTGAGCATATTCCGAGTGCGACCTGCTGCCGCAAATTCGGCATCTAGATGATACCTTGTTAGGGATACTACATTTACGGCACAACCATATATCCTGATCTATGCTCGATAGTGACATTCCTGGGTTAGAAGAACTGCTGGTTGATGGGGTGTTCCTTGTTGCACGATTACGGGATGAAATGTCCATGTCTGTTAAGTTGGTTGGGATTGGTGACTTGTTAGTGTCGCTTTGGTCTGATAAGTCCTTGATGCTTGATTTCGAAGTTAATAAACCACTTTCCTGCTCATGGGGTATTATGTCGGAAATCATCGGTGGTTTAACATCCTTTGAATCTAAAAAAAAATCAAATACAAAAAATATCAAACAAAAAAAAATTTAATAAGACTCTGTTTCATCTAATAACCAAACCTTAGAAAAAAAAGAGTACTAACAAAACATTGTTAACTAATTTGAGTTTTAAAGATTTTTACATCCACCCTGTATATGTGACAATGACTGCCCTTATAACAGGAATACTGGTATCGGGTAATCATTAAAATATCTTGTGGTAATGCATACAAGTACAGTTGGTTGGAAGCTTTATTTTCATGTGTCAATATTTAAGTGTCAATATTTTTTTAAATAGATTTGAAACCACTAGATTAAGACAATGTCCGTTAAATGCCTTAACTAAAGTACACAAAAGTTAATTAAAGCTAGAATCTCTGGATCTGTGGCTATACCTTCGATACCACTTATAAGAAGAATGATTAAACCAATCACCAATTTAGTTATATTAATACCGGTATGTCATTAACGGTACAGTACTCCTTTTTGTTAAAAAGTATATTTTAACAATGTCTTAATACACAACCTTTTATACTAAAATGATCTTCAACAATCCTCAATCCAGTGGGATATTCAAGATGAATTCTATTTTGAAGAATCATATTGGTATCTGATAAATTGCGCGGGTTTTCGAAACCAATCCAATCTAGATTATCAATGTGGAATTTTGATTGGCCAAATGATTGACGGCTTTTTGGTGGCAAAGTATTAATGCCTACAGCATCTTGTGCACCATAAATATCGTCGCCATCGCTGTCAGAGTCTATCATAGGAGAGCTCCGTCTTTTCTGGACATCTTGACCAAATATGTCCAGCTGTTCTGCTGACAATTTCTCAAGATTATATGACTGACGACTTTGACTCGGCTGAATGATTTTGGAAATGTCTTTCACTGAATTACTCATATCTTCTGGTAAATCCGAAGAACTTGTACTGGAATCTGGTAATAAAAAATTTGACATGTTTTCAGCTTGAAAATCCTGTTCTTCTGGCATATTGGGATCTGTAGAAGTGTTAGATGGTGCTTCTGTGGTATTAGCAGAACTCTTTGCATGTGGTTTACTTTCCAGAAAACTCTGTGTTGTCTTGGGATTTTGGTGAAACTGGGTGGGTAAAATCTGATTGCTTTTGTAATGCTTTATTAAATGATCATAACCATGTGTTGGTGTCAGTTTGGCAAGATTACCAGGGGATAATCCAAGGGCAATATCAGGGAAAAATTGCTTAACTGTATTCAGTTCAACTGCTACAGAACCTGGTGGAGTGAGCCAATTGTTTTCAAAATCACTATCAGCATTTCTCCTTTGTGGGCTTGCACTGTCAAAAATCATCGGTTCTACTTGTTTGTCTTGTCCAGTTTGAGACATATCAGCAGCTTCACCATTGTCTGTGGTTTTCCTAGCCATTACGAGGTTTTTCAAAGATAAACTGTGATTTTGTTCAGACATAAAGAAATCTTCGTTTTTTCTAAGTGCAACTTCATTTCTTGGTGACTTCATTTTCTCAGGTGAGTGATTTTCTTCAGTTTCCAGATTTGACAATGTTGATATAGGTTGTCCAGTCACCCCTTTAAGCGTAGGTGAAGAGTTAGTAGTGACGGTGGTGTGTACGAAACTCTGCATGACATTTGAATCTTGGTTGCGGTGCCGTTCTTTGAACATGAATCTCGGAACTTCTTTGTGCTTGATTTGGTAAGACAGCAACTCACTTGCGGAAGTCGATTCGGGTGTCAAACTGTACATTGGATACGGAGCATCAAACGGAACTAAATCTTGAACCTGGTGGGTGGCTAATGTCGTAGTCGGTATATGCGATACTGGCGTGCTGTGGTGAGATGTATTCAACGACAATTCACCGGTCCAAGTCTCCCGTGGAGATTCCAATTTATTCGTCGGAATCATTTTTGTTAAATGAGAACTTTGAATCGAATCTGCTGAACCAGCCTCTTGATTTTCGAAGATTTTAAAGCAATCAATGTATTCCGAAGGTGGCGGATTAGTATCTTTCTTATAAACTTGGGGTGTGTTTGTTTGAGTTACTACCGTGTTGTCTTCGACATTGGAAACATTTTGATTAAATTGACCGATTAAATAACCCGTTGGGAAGGTGGCAATAGTGGGGATTGGTATTGTATCTGGAAGTTTTGGTAACACAAGCTTCCTGGGACCCAGACATGCTTCACAGTTTTTGTTTATTTCATCGTTTTCTAGAGTACAACGCTCACAAATCCACATTTTTTCGATCACAGTTCACAGCAACAGATGGTATTTTATTAAGCTAAGTAACTACACCTTAACAATGTAAAGATAGTTAATTCATTTCTATATTTAATAAAAGTATATTGTACTAGGGTAACCAGTCTAACCACTAACCAGGTTTATTTTTATTTTGTAATATTTTCTGGTTGAAGTTGGTAGAATTTCAATTACATATCGCAAGACAAACCAAGTATTTAAACCGTAAACAAAAATATCTCACTCTCTATTTCAGCCCTTTTTTCCTTTTGTTAAAAGACTGTTCAGGCAACAGATGTTCGATCACCGTTTCCAAACTTTATACTGAATCACGGGTAAAAGGTTTCTACCAACATAAGTTCCTTCGCAAAGAAATTGTTTTTCACCAGGGGATTACCCCGGTAAAACAATGCGAATTTTATACAAAAGGATTGAAATATAAAGTAAAAGCGCAAGGGGGCAATGGTCAGATTATCTCGCGATTGGCCATTTTAATGTAATTTAAATAAGGTTTATGGTGGCGACATTTAAATTACAAAAATACCATTTGTGTTTTTTTAATAAAGTAATAAAGATCAATCAGGTAATATAATCAGTTATTGTCCGGCCGGTTAGTCTGGCGATGTCGAAAACTCATCGTCGCTAAAGATTCGAAACTCGTCGCTAGCTATTCGGTTATATTATTAGGCAAGGCACTTTACGGACAGTGCTTGAACCCAGCGGATAAATGGGTTCTACCAAATTGAAGGAGCGTGTCTATCATATACAACACAGTGCAATAGCTCCGGTAACCCGACGATGGGCACGAGGTGATCTGACGATTGCCCGTGTGATAACCCCCTTGGTTTTCCCATTCACGGGGATAAAGATGAATATCATATCTTATCCTATTTAGATTGACGTTTATTTACTCTCTTTTTATATTAGAAAAACTAAGCAGATTAACTGTTGCCGCCAGGTGCCAAGACGCCCGTGTCCAAACTTGTAAACTTCGTGTGATTTTGCTTAATAACGAAGGTTGTAGGCATATGACCTCCGGTCATACTCCAATATCCTAATAAAACTAGAGGGTGTCGAACACGTGTTAACCACCACTATTTCTAAAACACATTTTGAGTGACCGCTATATGTTTGTGGGGTAGACGCAGAACCAGAATACGAGACATTTTAAGATGTTGCTGGAATTGTACTCTGCATGCGAACACATGATTTGGTAAATAAACGAAACTAGACATTTTTGATTTAGACCTCTGACCGACAAAAACAGTAATGTTGTTTGGTTAACGAAATTCTTACAAACACAGAGCAAGGAGATGGTGATAATTCTAAAATAAATTCTTTTCCAAAAACTTGGGTTCGATTTCGGACTAAAACCGATACACAGACGGTGAAATTTTAAACATCAGTAGAAATCCACTTTCTAAGCATGAGAAAATATAAACACAATAGAACATGCGCGTAATAGATTCATTCGTTCTTTTGGATCCTTTATTATGAGATGTGCACTTAACAACTAATCAGGTTTGCATGCGCATAGTAGACTTTAGTTATATACAATCAGGATGTTTAAACTGTATTACTTTACACAACGAATTGTAACCATCGTTTTTACAGTATGAAATTCAATATTCCAGTTGGCAAGATAAATTGTGTATATCGAAAACATTCACTTATGTTTCCTATATTATGATTAGGCCGTGCTAGCATCATGAATGCATCCTACTAGGATCATGACTATACTAGGCGTCAACTTCTATTTCATAGATATGTCGATTATCATCCTCAAGATTTAAGTGTGATGGTTCTTTGCTGTAGCGAACTGGGTTAAGATAATCTACGTTTTCCTCGTTCTTTTGGATGCTATCAATTCCGGGTTTGTCTGAGCATAAAATGTTAAAGGGTTTAAACAAAATAGGAATTTAGAACCAAGTGTCCATTCATGCGCCAAACATTAGTTTCAGAATGGAACATTTATTAAATGTCTAGAATAGTATATAAAATAATCATCTTTTATTCCAGTGGATGCCGGAAAAACGCTTAGGCGGTGTTATAACACAAGCAATCATAGCATTACCTCGTGTCACTCTTCGGTTATGGGAAAATTGCAGTATATTATATATGATTAAGACGTTTACAATGTTTTGGTTTAACTCATTACATAGTTTCATGCGACATCTGCTAAGATTATGTTAGGAAAAGTGCGGTTAAGCCAGTTGCTGGTTTCGATTATCCAACCTTTTATACCAATTCGCAAACTAAATGAGCGGGTCGACCGAAAAAAAAATTGACTGCAATGACATAAAATGTGACATTTTGTAACATCGACTATCCTCACTTACTTTTCGATGAATCATTTTGGTTTTCAAGAGACGCTGTCACGGTGCGTTGAAGTCTGTTAAATCTAAGAAAACCATATTTATGATTGAGTCATACATAACAATAGTATGCCTATATTTATCACATGCAATGATAGTTAATACTACAAACTTTGTAATGGTCCAGAAGAGAACAAACACGCTGCATAGAGCAATGGACAACGAAAGAACTGAAAGAAGTGTGACCCATAACGGCGTTACACTTGTTGATGTCTCTGTGCGTTCACAGTTGGTGCCACTGAAACCGGTATAACAAGTACAAATGTAGTCACTTCGTATATTGATACAAGTTCCGCTATTTTGGCATGGCGATTTTGAACAAGCATCTGTTGGAAGAAGTTGTTTGCTAAACACTGTGTTAAACTGAATCACCAGTAAAACTTAATTTCACTACTGTTTATTCCTAAGCGTGTAATCACACGAGCAGTCATTGGATTACCGAAGTTATGGTATAGTGCGATGAATACGATAAAGACGTCTGTATAGTCAGATCAACCCATTAATCAATGAGTTTGAGCACCTTCCGTTAAGTATTTCCTCAGAGACACAAACTATTAGTTACACCGAGTGTATTTGATCTTTATTTTAAAGTAAGCTACCTCTCTGTCCGGGAGCAACATATTTATCTTCACAAATGGAGCAATAATTATGGGGGGTATTGTGGTGCTGCCCATTGCGAAACAAATGTTTGATTTATACACATTCAGTGTTTTAAATCTGGTTCTGTTTTGTTGTATCGGTAACGATTGCCTTTTTTGCAATGGTGACAGAACAAAAGTGGCGGAAAGAAGTGCTAAAGTTTAGTTGAAAAGGTTCCAAATCTTTGTTGTAATTTATAACCTTATAGCCATTTGGTGTGACGCAGCATTGTATTTTACCCACAGCCTGGCTTTTAATTTCCCAAAGTCTATTTACATTACATTATCAGTTAAAGGCGCGCACTTACCAAATATTTCACACTTGTTGCCAAGAAATCCAGTTGTGCAATTACACTTGAACCCGCTTGCTTCTCGGGTGCATTTACCGCCATTATAGCATGGATTGGAAGAACAAGCGTCTTTCTGTAGTTCTGTTGTCATCTGAAGGGTCGTGGAATCGAAACCTACCGTTGGGAAGTCGGCATATTATTTTAAAGATTGTAATTTAACAAATGCAAGCTCAAGCCACTTAGTGTATGCATACCTGTTTGGCAAACGTAGAACTTCGCAATGTCGCAATTGTCGTCGACCCACCCTCCCTGCGTGTTTGTGTATGTGGTTTTTAACCCTGACGGCAACGAGTCGTTATATGGCGTCATTGCAGAGCAGGCCTTGACAGCAATATCGCTATTGGGCTCAATCCCTATCCAGTTATTGTATCCACTTGAGTTAATAGGTTGCGACGACAAAAACGATTCATCCAACCAGAGCCAAGTTGATGAACCAGCCGTTCGATAACCACCGATCCAGTAACCAACCCGCCAGATCCCACTTCCCCACGATTCATAATCAATAGACGAGTCTAAGTAAGGTGATATGACCCTTTGCATTGTTGCATCATTGATAATCACCAGGTCGTTGTTGTTTTGTTGGCAAGCTAGTCGAGCTTGGTCGAAGGTTTTTCTCTGGTGATAGAACATCAGTTTTCTTCCAGCGTAATCGACGGTGTGTACCGGAGCTGAAAAAAGTACAATATTATTATAATTTTATTATATTAGCAATGCCATTTACTATATCACACCACCGCAATTTTACGAATAAATTTATAGGCAGCTACAGGGGTTTACAGCTGTAATATATAACATATCTACCTTGTCCACAAATCAGTTGAGCAAAGCTCATAAACGCTGCTGTGCTTAATATTAATGTTGAAACCATGCTGTTAACGTGGTGCATAACTCTACATTGGCATAATACATATGAAATGCAAAAATGAAACATTTCACTTATTTTACTTGATTATTAGTCACATACTTTTACGTAATATCAAACGATTAAAGATGATAGATGGGACGTTAGAATGAGTGAATCACTAAGACATAAGGTAAGTCATCTTGTCCATTTCGTACGGCTTTGTTTTCTTTTTATAACTGCTGGTGCCTGCGTAGCGCAATGCAGAATTTGTAATTCATAATTGTTTATGCGTCATGAAGTTTTAGATTGACGTCTTGTCAAAACAGCATGTAATCATTTGGGAAAATGCCAAAACAGCATGTAATCATCTGGGAGATAATGACTCTCTCTTAAAAAATCAGTATAGTATATTTTCTAATCGAAAGTTTAAGTGTGCGGTTTATGGCGTTCAACTATAAACAATACTTTTTAACGTCAATAAACTATTTTTACTTTACCAACGAAAATGGTATTTGACTAATCATTCTTCCATTTTGTCGCTTGATCCAGTAGCTTTATAGTCAGTTAAAGCGTCAGCCGACTCAGCCGACATCACATGAACCCACCGGATTAGTGGGGAAAACTAAACAGTAGCAACGTAACATACAACGGACTGCAATAGCTTTGACAACTAAACTATGGGCACGAGGTATTTGATAATAACAATGATAATTGCATTAATGATAAAATCTTCCAGCGCCGATTTTTCTTAAGATCGGTCATACGATAATTATGAAAGCATTAGTAATTGTGGATTTCCCAACACTTCCACAGGTAACTTTACGACAAAGTCCTTAGCTAACCGAATCACATTTGGTAGGTTATATATTATGGTTCCATGACAACTGAACCCCTTACAACTGAACCAGTCCGACCCGTTAGTCTAGTGGCTTAGTGCGGCGCCTTTCCGCCGAAAGGTTAAAGTTTCGAAACTGGTTCCTGTCTAGTCGGTTGCGTCCTTGGACAAGACACTTAACGGACATTGTCTGAACCCAGCGGATCACTAATGGTTTCCATCAAATTGAAGGAATGTCTTCAATTATACACAACAAACTGCAATAGCTTCAGTAACCCTATGATGGGCGCGAGGTGAGTTTAATTTAATTTATTTTACCAAATTTACCAATATTTAAATGTAAAATTAAATGAATAGTTGTCCGTTTGCTGCATATCATTTTGTCTGGGAATGTTTTATGAGTTAGAAAATAAATATTGGTACTTCGGTCAGTTCGATGTATTTGAGTTGGACACTTTATATACAAGGGAGGGAAACTGTTCATTTTACAGATTTAGTTCCGTTCAGAGCTAACTTATATGTTAATTATTTTGTCCAGGGTAATTTCGGATTTTTGCTCATTAAAAAAGTGGTTGGATTTCTGCTGCGGTTCAGACAAAACAACCGCCCCGAACCGGTTTATGAGTCCAATTCCGTTTTTTTAAATAAGTTGATTTTTATACAACGTGCATCCAGTAATCTAAAGATTTAAAATTAAACTATTTTATAATAACTTTGAGATTGTGGTTGTTAAATAAATTCAGACCCGATTCAGGTTCATCCCAACATTAATGTAATGCTCGTACGTCAGTTCGGATTTACTGCTTTTTAAATTAGGCGTTTTGGGTGCTGTACCGGAGAATAAACTAATAAAATCGGCTTACGGGTTTGGTATCTTTTTCAGTTGTACTTTTTGCTTGCACCAGACAATTAATGCTTTTAAACTTAAAGTATGATTTAAAAAGGTGCCAAATGCATTTTACTCGCACAAACGAAGCTGCAGAATAAGGCACCGGCGCCTCACGTACGATGCAGACAAGCAACCGCTCTTTTTCTCTCTTTTACAATTTTAGCGCACTGAACCGTGAATATTAAACTGAAATTTACTTTCATTACGTGCTGCTGATCAAAGCCGGTTGAGGTACTTACTATAAGTAAGACAGAGAGAAATTTGTAGGCCATTCTAGAGCACAGGCGGCGGTATTGTTGGATTGAAATAACATACCTATACTCCGTATCTGTGTTTTGTTATTTTTGCTGACTTTATGTAAGCAATTAGTTGCGACTATTGTTGTTTAATTTTGAAGAACTTGTTTTGGGTTAATTTTTAGGTATAGTAAAAAAGTTCTATATTCTAATATTTTGAAGTACTGTCGCCTAAAAAGCACTGCGTTGCAAATATTAAAACTTGTGCTGCACAATGGCGGGCGTTTATGACGTTTAAAACATTGGTCCGTATTACTTATATTATGCATGTGTAGTTTGGTACGGATCAGTAAGTCCAGGGAGTTTTAAATCAGAATGAGCAGTTTAGCGTTTAAGTTAAGTTTGGGATTCTATCTAGATAGTTCTTATCAAAAAATATATCGCAAATGCTCCCAAAGTATTCGTGAATGTTTGCTTAGGTAACCTATGCCTAGTCAGGCTGAACGTACCTCAGTAGTAGAATTACAATAGGTAAACAAGTAATCGAACGGTACTTCAACAACAGCTGTGGAAACTTTTAACAATACAGGCTAAGTTAAAATAGTGTTTCGCCATTTTCTTAACCTTGTTTATGTATAATATATTTGACTTTATTAACCAGATTACGTTATGCTATGCAATGCCTTTGTGGCAACAACATCAGAATACTTATTTGTTGTTTGTTGGCTTACTGCTTGCCTCAGCGTCCTACGCACACTCCAATTTCGACGATGACGCCGATTTGCAGTTCTCATATTACAAGTCATCATTAAAGGAAAATGGAAAAATCCAGCAGAAGCCACCACCTGAAAAGATAGGCAGGCATAAGTATTTTCTTGTTCTAACGACGAAATAAAACAAATTACATAAGTGCGTAATCTATAACGTATATAGGCTACCTATATCCCTGTAGGCACAAACAATCATTCCTTGGTGTTAAAAAGACAGACGTAAAAGTACTATTTGTATGCAATCATCCGAAGGGTTGACACTTTTGGTAGATCGGCTGACCCCCTGCCGTAAGGTGATGGTCGAAACCTGTCCGAAACTAGTCGGTTGTGTATGAGTGCTAAAACTACGTTTACCCGTTCACCTATTTAACGTAGCTTTTGGACCGTGGTCCAAGTTATCCGATAACCTTGATCAATCCTAACACAAGTATTTTATTGTCATTTGGGTGGTATTACTCTGCAGTACATAGGATAGGATATTCATGTTTATCCCCGTGAATGGGAAAACCAAGAGGGTTAACACACGGGCAATCGTCAGATCACCTCGCGCCCACCGTCGGGTTACCCGAGCTATTGAGTATGATGGACACGTTCCTTCAATTTGGTAAAACCCATTTATCCGCTGGGTTCAGGCAATGTCCGTAAAGTGCCTTGCCCAAGGACACAACCGACTAGCTAGCGACCAGTTTCGCACCTGCAACCTTTCGATTGAAAGGCGACGCACTTAACCGGCAGGACTGAATGAGATCTTGTTAAGACAATTTTTTAAGTCATCACAATTGATCATAGCAATAATTCATAATATCAACAGCTGTTGTGGGCGGTGGTGCGGGCGGAACCGCGTCGGCTTTTTTTCTACGCCAACTGTATGGTACGGACGTTCAAATAGACATGTACGAACCTAGCAATGTGTTATGCGGCCGTGTTGCAACCGTTGAGGTGGCGGGGAGGATGTATGAGGCCGGCGCATCGATGCTACACCCTAGTAATCGATATGCGAAAGGCATTTTGAGCAAATTCGGTAAGGAAGCGTTTTTCGTTACTTATGCATATCTCCCAGATTCCATTTTAGTAATACTGCTGTTAAGCGAACCTTGTCTAGGAGTCTTTTTGATCAAAGCAAATTTAGACACGGCAATTTCCTTTATTTCTGTCTTATTTTGTTAAACATCTCCCAGGGCAAGTGTAGAGAGTCGTTGCAATACTGCGCTTTTATTGTTGGTCTATACCAAACCGTATATTTTCTGGACTAGAATAGTTGTTACGACGGTATCATTGTTCGAACTCCTTTTTTAAAGTTCATGGTTTCCAAGCTATGTTCGTAAAATGTTTCTTCATCTTGAAGAATCGTTTGCTTTTAGGACTGAAGGAAGCGACAAGGCCAAATGTGCTCATATCGTTTTACAATGGAGAAAACTACACATTTCGCTCTAGCGAGTGGAAGATAGTGACTTTGTTTCGCCTTCTCTGGACTTTCGGATACGACCTGATACGATTGTATTGGTTCGAGCGAAGTTTCCTCAATTTATTTGACAAGTAAGCAATGCAATAGGATAAATAAAACACTTAAAGCACTTGATAAAAAAATTAATAATGTTTTAGGATATACAGCGAACACAAACATGGACATAGTTTTAGAAATATGAGCGATTTCATGTATACTCTAGGCCAGGACACCTTCATAAATGCAACAAAGGTAAAATTGCTTACGCAATAACCTTTAAGGTGGGATGTGACTTCCACGTTTTTTTATTGCAGTCGCAGTAAAACGTTTCAAATTGTACAGATATCTGCTTGCCAGTTGTATGCAGATCAGGGGTTCGGTTCTAATTTCATTAACATGATGTTGAATGGTGGTCTTTTAGCAAACTACGGCCAGACTTGCGAAGTAACCGGTTTCGTCGGTAAGTGCACTTCAGTCAAATATCTCAGCATCATACACACTGCCTTTTCGTTAGCATAGTCGGTCAGAGCGTTAATGTCTGTCGTTAGCCAATTAACTAAGCTTAATAAATATAGATTTCAACCGAATGGTTAACGCGACTGATACATATATCAATTTCTATACAAAAAACGGTCTTGGCAACAAGCTCATCATGGCTTAGAAACGAATCCCGATAAAAATTCTTCTTTCACAGGTGCCGTGTCGATGGCTGGGATACAGCCTGGCCTGTGGTCTGTTCGTGGTGGAAATAAGTTGTTATGTTCGAAACTCTACGAGAATTCATCCGCCCATTGGATAAAAGAAGAAGTTACCAAAGTTTCGTTGACTTCAGTGATACAATTCGCGGTGCAGACGTCAACCAGCGAAAAGTAGGAACATTTTGTGAAAGCTCAAACCATTAATTCCTTGGGCCCAGCCCAGACAATATACTTGCATTGCTAAAGAAAACCAACCGGAGAGCAACGGGTTTTGATCCCACAAAGGCTAGGCGCTAAATGAACCCTACCTTTCCCGAATAGGTTTATACGTTGAAGATAACTGAATCAGTGTCTTGGTGTTATACCCAAGTGAGCCGACGATTAGTTTGGTGGGTTAGTGCGTTGCGTATAAGCCGAAGGGTTGAGGGTTAGATACTAGTCTCCCGCCAGTTGGTTGTATACTTATGCAAGGCATTTAGCAAACATTGCCTGATCTCCGCATTTAATGGGTTCTACCAAATAGAAGGAACGTCTTTATCATGCTGCAATAGCTCCGGTAACCAGAATTTGTGCGTTAGGCAAATTTACGATTGGTTTTTAAGCAATTTCTTGTGGTTAAGTATTGTAATTTATAGTTTGTATGATCACGTGATTATTACTACCCCAATCAACAAAGACACGAGTAAACTTGACGTGTCAGGCGCGTGCTCAACATACTGTCCATCGGCTGATAACGATCAAAGACGATACAGGTCGGTAAAACAATTAATTTACAGGAATAGTAGTGAGCTTAACAAACTTTTGTATTGCGACAGAAAAACAGTAGCAACGTTCGTAAAGGGGAAACTGAATTCAACGAAATTTCAATGCGAATACCAGTCGTGTCCTGTTATTTTGGGGACGTCGAATGCGACATACTTCAGGTTGGTATGAATGCTCACTAGCAGATAGATACCATTTTCTTGTGATAAATGTAAATACACTTTTTATTTACGTACATTAAAACTGCTGTTTTAGGACCATTGGTTTTCACTATCCGGTTAATTTTAACGAAAGCACGGGAGATACTATCGAGAGCGGAATTTACAAAGTATTTTCGGATGAATCTCTAACAAAGGAACAAATAGATGATTTGTTTGATAAACATGACTCGGTGGATGAAGTCGTATGGCTCGCCTACCCGAAGTACAGGTAAATGAGGGTCAATTTGTCATACCGGTTAGTCTGGTGATTTAGTGCGCCGCTTTTCAACCGAAAGGTTGCAGGTTCGAAACTGGTCGCTAGCTAGTTGGTTGTGTTCTTGGGCAAGGCACTTAACGAATATTGCCTGAACCCAGCGGATTAATGGGTTCTACCAAATTAAAGGAACGTCTATATCATACACAACACACTGCAATAGCTCCGGTGGGCGCGAGGCAATCTGACGATTGCCCGTGTGTTAACCCCCTTGGTTTTCCCATTCACGGGAATAAACATGAATATCCTACCCTATCCGAATATAGGTTGATGTGCTGCTGTATGGGTATATTTGTAGTATAAAATAGTGTTTTACTACTATAAGCTTTATTTTTATAAAACTATGCTCAACTATTACCTCAATCATGAACAAGAACACTATAATCTTAAACACAGAACCAAGTATAACTTTTACTGACGGCCGTACACAATTATTAATGTCATTTTCCTACTAATCAAATTTTTTTTAATTTTAGTGCACCGGAGAATTTGACCAGTTTCGTTCTGAACGAAGCAGGACTTTACTACACCAGTCCAATTGAGAGTGCAGCAAGTGCAATGGAAATGTCTCTGATTTCTGCACGAAACGCTGCTCTGTTGTCCTTTAATGACTGGTACGCTGTGTCGGAGCCAGTCAACAATGCAAAACGAAACGCGCCGACTGAACTTTAACTTTTCCATTAACTGCCTGATTAAATTCACTGTTCTTATTAATTGTGTGGTCTTTCCTAAAAATAGCTCCTAAAATATAGCATGCTGTCTGTCAAACAACCAGGCTCAATTCATGATAGCCATTTTATTGAATGTGTTCGTAACAAACAACCTACATGGGCAAAGCTTGTTGGGGAACTTGCTGCATTGGCATGGCGGCTTGTTGTGGGGCTGCCGGCATCGCTTCTGGTGCTGGTTTCACAACTTTCGACTCGCTGCGAGGTCCGGTAACTGCCTCCTCCTCTTTCGGCTCAACGATGTTTACGTTGTCAGGAAGTGGCTTCTTGGGTCCAATCTTGCCCAATGGGTCCCATGGAAGCATAATTTTAACCTTGATTCCAAGAACACCTAATCGGAAATGCTATTTTTAGTTGGGTTATGAAAAATGGAATGACAAAAATTTAATAACGAAAATATTTTAGGGTAAGGTACAGCTAACCACAGTCCACAGGTGTAGAAAAATATCATTCTAAGCTTCATTGCAAAGCACAAGTGTTTGGAAACGGTATTTTTAGATAAAAATATTAACGTCGTTTTATAGTAAAAGGTTTATTTTAAAAAAGCATCAGTTAACGTATTTGGTATCATCAATGCACATTTTGCTATGAAGACCATCGTGAGAACATCATTTGCTAAATTGCTACAATTTCAAACAGCCAGACAACAAGATGATTAATTAGTAGATAATAAAGAGGATCTTACCTTGCCTCAGAAGCACATGGCGTACAGCTGTGTCTACATATTCGCGCACTGGATCACCAGAGTGAATCATCAAACCATCAACAAACTTCATGGCTTTGGCACGCTGACCACGCAATTTGCCGGAAACTACTACCTCGCAACCCTTGGCACCGGACTCCATTATAAATCGGAGTACACCATAGCATGCTCTGTGAATGATAATTAAAATTAAGAAACAAAATTTGGAGAAAAATGTTTCGATTTTATCATTGTTTAAATGCACATGCATAGTGCACAACATACGATGTCCATGTAATTAAAACTGCCTTAACATGTGTAAGAATCATAGGCATATAGTTTTTTTGTAGGAATCGTAGTTGTAGCTTAGAATAGGACTATGTCTAGTGTTTACTTTACTCTTGAATCTTTGGTAGTCTGCAAAAACTCGAAAGCATAGAAAATTTTCGAGTATATTTTATAATATATATATTATATAAAGGATAAGATCATGTCGGATATATACAATTTTTACACTTCGATAAACCCTTAATCAAGATGTTTGGTATAGAAAATTACATCTTTGTCAAGGATAGTGTTAAATGTTAGGACCATACACACCTTCGGACTGCAAGACCTCCAAGGAGTTTATAACGAAGAGATTCACATTGAGCTGTGGCACATAAACCTCTGTTGGCAACTTTTTCAGCATACAACTGAAGATAACATATTGTTAAAATTAATTTTCAATAATATTTTAATTTAATCATTGAACCCCCTTTTTTTCTATATCAGATTTCAGTGACAAATGCCTCAACATAAAATTTCTGACAGGGGCATTCACAATCATCATTTATAGAACTTTTATTGCAACAGTACCTCTAATACTACAGGACCGCTTGGATCGCTTACTATACTTCGTAATTACAAAAGCCATGATATTAATGTTAGGGTTGGGGTTAAAGTTAGTTCTGGGGTTGAGATTAGTGTTTGTGACAGGGTTAAAATTACTTTCCATAGCAATCTAAGTGATCCAAGCGGTCTGTAGTATTTAGATGCACCCGCACTGCAAGTGTGCATAATATTTCACTTTCCACCAAAACATTTATGAGCAGAATAGTTAAATGATGTAACTCTCTACACCATTAGGATTTTAATAACCTGCGATAGAGCTTGGCAGGACAACACACTATATCATCAGCGAGACACGTTATAACACATGCGTGACGGGGTATATTATGAACGTAAGTGGGACGGAGTAAGGGTATATCAAAATAAAACCCGTCCCTTCGTCCCTTTATGATATACCTTTACCCCAGCGAATCATGTTAGCGACAAAAAAAATCTTTGTCCCTCCCCACTGTTCCGCAGAATAGTGTGTTCCCTGCCGTTGTTCCAGAAAAGCGAGAACAGAATAGACATGTTACCATTACGTTTTAAATAAAATAGTATTTTTATGTGGCTATCTCAATCTAGCAATAGTAAAAAACTGATTTTTAGTTTACTGTATAAAATCGTTAATAAATAGAGTTAATGTCAACATTGTACCTCAACACCATCATCCTTAAATTTAAATCGCTTCTGGACCATCGAGGTCAACTCTCGGATCCTGCGGCCCTTTTCGCCGAGCACATTCTGTGTTCGTGTGGCTAGGATGATGATTTCAGTTCTCGAGGGTGTGACGCGAACCTCAACACCGCTGTATCCATCTTCAGCAAGTTCTCGCCACAGCAACTCGTTGAGTTCTGCTTTGAAGAGACCGTCGTTGACGAACTAGAATGTTGAACGGTTCAATCAAACTGGGTTAAGTTTTTGGTTTTGCTATTTTCAGCTAAATTTCACGTAAAATTAAGGAAATTGCGCTACTGACTCAGATAGAAGTGACATATGTTTCACCAAATTAATTCTGACAGGGGCATTCACAATCATCACAGTCTTAGCGCAGCCTACATGTATTGAATAGTACACGGTTTAATAAAAGTGGTTTCTAAATCCGCATATATCTCGTGAAGTTTCAATCATCAATACAAAAACACTTGTCAAATGAGTTCCCTGTCCTTACGTGCAACTTATCTTAGATTAAATTCTTTAAACAATTAGAATTACACTCAATTACCTTCCTCTTCTTAGATATGTGCACTTCCATACTCGCAACTTTGGTAAAGAGGTTTACGACATGAAGAGAGTTGCCACTTTACCTTATGACATAGAAATCTTATTTTAATTTTAGGTATTTTCTTTTGTCGAATTACGAAGTTTATCTTTCTAAATTAATCTTTTAACATAAATATATATTATTTTATATTACAAAATTAAATTAATGATAAATGTAATTTAAAATACAACATAAAACAAACTAGGCAGAAGTCACAAAACATGCCACGAAAATGCAATAATCTCATTTTGTCTGAAATGATCAGTTTGACCTCAGTCGTGTAAGCAGGATTTATAATGTTTCTTTAATCTTATTTCAATTTTTAATTTATTGTGAATCTCATTTAAATCTAGTTTATACCATTAATGTTAAAATAAAATTGATGTTAAATTAAATAATATCGGTGAAACGGATATTTCAAAATACTATCTCCTCGGCCTTTCCGCCCTTTCGTGTTTCGACCTCAGTGACGCGGATTAAGTGCGTTCTAGGATCTTACAAAATTGTGTCCCGTATCTCCTGACGAACAAATTGTATAGGTTTTGTGTTGGCAACTACACACAAGAGTAGGTAAATTAAAATAATATTTTAATTTATTTCATATAGATTAAAATATAAAATAGCGGCACTGAAAATAACCAAACCTGGTATGGTTTTTCTGAGCCGGTTCTTACAGCAGACCGAGAAACCGAACCTGAACAAGTTTAAACGATCTTATTTTCGAAATGGCCGCGTAGCAGTGTTCTTTGTACTTTCTATTGGATTGGCATTGTATCCAATATATGTGTTTCCGTTATATCACATCGAAAAATACCGTAAGTATCTTTGCAGCTGGTATTGAGTTAGTTGATGTAATTAGGACCTTGTATGGGTGTGCACCCACTACCGTGCCATGTGGCCAATGAGGAAAACTAAAAATTTGGGATAAAGGGAAACTACACACTAAAAGGGCAGGGTTAAAAGTAGTCCCCATAGTTTTTGTAAGCAGTTTCCTCTCTCTTTAGTGTTGCCCTGGCCAATTAGACTTGGCTGCTGGACCCTAATTCCATGTTTTAATGGAAGATTTAAGCAGTGTTCAGACTCATACTAATATATACATATATATATATATATATATATATGTGTTTAATATGTCATTGGGAAATTGTTGTTAAACAAATGTTTTAGATGCATCTTGTAACATACAAATAAATACATGAGCCTCACAACTTGACCTCCATACAGTGTTACATAAAAAAAGGTAATGGCCCCATTTCGTGTTTCAGAGGAAATACAAAAGGAGACGAGAAAAGACATCGATCAAGAACAAATTCAACCTGGTGGTATGAGAGTTTGGTCAAACCCATTTGAACCGAAACCCGACATTAAAAAGGAAATCCGATAATTTCTATGCAAACTTGTTAATTTTACAAATTAAAATGTCCAATCTAGTGATACATTTTGCACCTGAAGCTATTCTCTTATTGTGTACTATTAGCTATTTTGTCATTTCAAACTACATCCTTGGATATAATGTCCTCATCACTTCACCACTTCAGACTACAATGATATTTTGCCTGGGTTATACCATCATACAGTTCCTTGTATTGCGGTATATGTGGCCAAGGGCTAAAGCACTTTCTGAGGATAACCAAATGAGCAAAAAAAGTGGATTTGCTAAATCCTGGATAAAATCATTTCTGGTAGTTCTGTCGTGCTGGTTTTTCGCGCATGGCTTGTGTGTTTTGTTTGGTGCAGCAGCATTTTCACTGGTTGAAGAGACCACAACTTGGGCAATCCTTGTAACTTGCCTAATTGCCATCCCTGCACTGAGCATGATGGGCTGTGATGTTCCTGCTTTGTATCGTGTTATTGTGTGTGGCGATCACGCAAATGAAACTGAACGATTTCTGTACTACCAATCTGCAGGAACTGCGCTTGGCAGTTGGGCTTCAGCAGTCGTAATCCCATTAGACTGGGACAGACCTTGGCAAGTGTGGCCCATACCATGTATAATTGGCGCCGTTGCTGGATATGCATTAGGCGTTGTAATAAGCTGTGTACTTACTATACGTGAATTCAAAACTGTAAAAGTTTTGTGATTAAAAAACTATTCGAAAGGTTATCCAAAAATTAATAAATTCTGGTTTTACATTAGTTTAATTCTTAGCTTTCTTTTTTTTATTGATTGGTGTAGTGCCCACAGTTGGTATAGCTCTAGCTATTACAGATTAATTTTTAAAATGATCCAATTAAATTAAGAAAATGATTATTTACACAACTCTGCTTTAAGTAGACGGCATAGAAATTTAATTCCACACATCCATTTCTTATCCTTAACCGGCCGGTTAAGTGCTCCTTCGCCTTTCAATTGAAAGGTTGCAGGTGTGAAACTGGTCGCTAGCTAGACAATTGTGTTCTTGGGCAAGGCACTTTACGGACATTGCCTAAACCCAGCGGATTAATGGGTTCTACCAAATTGAAGGAACGCGCCTATCATACACAACACACTGCAACAGCTCCGCTGGACACGAGGTGATCTGACGATTGCCCGTGTGTTAACCCCCTTGGTTTTCCCATTCACTGCGATAAACATGAATATCCTATCCTATTACAAAAATATCACAAAACCTCCGGATTTCTCAAAAAAAAATTTTAAATAACAAGTTTGCTTTTCTTATTCAATACAGAAAGTTTTAGTCAGAAAAAAACAGACATTGTACACTGTAATAATTTGTTTATTTGTCAATCGTCAATACCAGCATTAATTCTAGAAAACATTGCTGTGTAATCTCAATTCTACCACATATCTATAGGCGATTCCAGTTTTTACAGAGAATTTCCTGCAACAAACAAAGACGTCAACTTATTCTGGGTGCATAACAAGTTTAAACAAGACAAAGGCCAAAAAATGGTCTAGATACAGAAACCAACCACATAGAAAGTATTGTATGAATGTCCTATAGAAGCTTTGGGAAAAACTAACCGAAGCGACTTCAAACTGATTCATTTAATTTAGCAAGACATATAGAGTTACCATGCACAATATAGCACGCAACAGCTGGTTGACTTGCATAAAAATTTAAAATATTTTAACCACTAAAAAATAAAAAAACTCTAAAACCGATTAATATGGAAATACCAAGCAAAGCAAGAAAGCAATTGGTTCAAGTGAAGGGCTGGCTCAGGACCTCACTTGGATTATGCTTTCCCCCAAAAAATAAAAAGAAATGACCTAAACCTAAAATTATGAATGCCAAGAAATTAGTTTCAAGAAACTTCAATAAACAGGTGTATACCTTGCAGCTTAGCTAAGCAGCATAGGACAACCAATCTTGTGTCTGACCTCACACCAATAGTAGTGACCATCATTTTTTTAAACCCAATTCATAGATGAACATTAGATCAAAATTTTTGAATTTCCTACAAATAAAAAGTTATTTTTAAGAAGGTATTTTATGCAAAATAGTTTATCGTAAAACAGTTTAGATATTTGGTTTGACAGTACAGCTAACCACAGGTATAGCAATATTTTTTATTATTCTAACCTTCAGTGCAAAGCACATGTGTGTGGAAATGGTATTTTTAGATAAAAATATTAATGTTGTTTTATAGTAAAAGATTTATTTAAAAAAAGCATCAGTAAACGTATTTGGTATCATCAATGCACATTTTGCTATGAAGACCATCGTGAGAACATCATTTGCGAGTTTCAAACCGTCAAATATTAAAAACACGTCTCTATTTAAATACACATTGTGTATATATATTATCATGAAATCTAAATATAAAAGGGGATGCTTACATTTCCCCAAAAGCACATGGTGTGTAGACCTAGATTTGGTGGTGGTTGGTGTCTTTATAATGGCACATTAGCCACTAGACCGAACCCATCATATATAAAACCTCTTCGATACAACTGTATCTTCAGGAAGTGTACACAGAGCAACTCCTTGATTTTATCTTGAAAGAGACTGTCGTTGACAACTGAAAAGATTAGTTCTTAAACCAAGTTGTTTAGTTGTATTTCTTTAAGGTATTAAAAGTTGCAATCAAAATCAACCACACACTTAACTTACTTTGTCTGCAATGGCAGTTAATAAAAGAATTAAACCTGAAATAGTTTTTTTCAGAAAAACTTTATGCATAGTAGTAATTTGTTTATTTGACATTGATCTTAGAATATTACATGTCGAATCTTATTGTACAATCTGAAATCCATGGGCGATCCGGATTCTGTATAGAACTGTCCTGCACAAAACAAAAATGTCAAATTATGCTTGGAACATAAAGTGCAAAGTTTAAGCAATACAATGGCATAAAATAGTCTATAGAAAACCAACTATATGTATAAATACATTGTATGAATGTCCTATAGAAGCTTTGGGAAAAACTAACCGAAGCGACTTCAAACTGATTCATTTAATTTAGCAAGACATATAGAGTTACCATGCACAATATAGCACGCAACAGCTGGTTGACTTGCATAAAAAAATTAAAATATTTTAACCACTAAAAAATGAAAAAAAAAACTGTTAACCGGTTAATATGGAAATACCAAGCAAAACAAGAAAGCATTTGGTTTAAGTGAAGGGCTGGCTCAGGACCTCTGAAAAGAAATGACCTAAACCTAAAATTATAAATGCCAAGAAATTAGTTTTAAGAAACTTCAATAAACGGTTGTATACCTTGCAGCTTAGGACAACCAATCTTGTGTCTGTAGTTACCATCATTTATTTAAACCCAATTCATAGATGAACATTAGATCAAAATGTTTGAATTTCCTACAAATAAAAGGTTATTTTTAAGAAGCTATTTCACGCAAAATAGTTTATCGTAAAACAGTTTAGATATTTGGTTTGACAGTACAGCTAACCACAGATATAGCAATATTTTTTATTATTCTAACCTTCAGTGCAAAGCACATGTGTGTGAAAATGGTATTTTAGATAAAGATATGAATGTTGTTTTATAGTAAAAGGTTTAATTAAAAAAGCATCAGTAAACTTATTTGGTATCATCAATGCACATTTTGCTATGAAGACCATCGTGAGAACATCATTTGCGAGTTTCAAACAGTTAAATATTAAAAACACGTTTTTTATTTTGATACACATTGTATATACACATTATCATGAAATCTGAATATATAAGGGGACGCTTACATTTCCCCAAAAGCACATGGTGTGTAGACCTAGATTTGGCGGTGGTTGGTGTCTTTATAATGGCACATTAGCAACTGGACCGAACACACCATATATAAAACCTCTACGACGCAACTGTATCTTCAGGAAGTTTACACAGAGCAACTCCTTGATTGATTTTATCTTGAAAGAGACTGTCATTGACAACTGAAAATGTTATAGTTCTTAAACCAAGTTGGTGAACATATAGTGTAGCCCAGGGATGTCCAACCTTTTATTGTAATGGGCCGCATTGTCACTTAAAATAATTCAATGGGCCGCAGAACCTATTAAATTTCAATAAAATGGCAGGGTTCGAATAAATGGTTTTGAGATGATTTGCGAAATGCGCGGATAAGGAACACTCGAAAAAAAAGTTGGTTATGATAATTGCCTTAAACTACCAGAAAGATATTTATTTCATAAAGCAGACAGTACCGTTATTTAGTAGTACAGTAATGATAAATTGCAATAAACGTAAATTTAAAAGGGGTGTGTCGCATCTCGCCAATCATAAATAAAGGAATCGTGGTATATTAACGCATAATGGCGATTATTGCCTGTGATAGCAATGCTTATTATGCGTCAATAATGCAAAATAAAGCCAAGGTAAATAAATAATGTTATGTTGAAGGCAAACGCTGTTATATTAACGTGTTAAGGATTTATTATTAAAAGTGCGCAAAATCAGTACCGGTAGTTTATATTTTCGCGATTTTGTTAAATTTTGTAATTCGCAAACTTTAGAAAACGTTTTGCGAATAGCGATTCCCGATCCCTTAATTCCAACCCTGAATGGGTACATAAAGAAACAATTAAAAGCCATTAATTTCATCTTTGAAAAAAGGAACAAATAACACACATATAGAAAGAAACAAAAACTTATTTCTGTAATACAAAGTCAATGAGATAAGTGTTTGTCGTCCGTCGGTTTCTTTCTGCAGTTTTGAAGTTTACTGCGTCCCTAAAAGCTGACTGATACTTTTGAATTAGGCCAAGATTTAAAGTTCGAAATACTACTTAGAGTAAAAATGACTAGCGGGCCGCACACAAATCTCAGGTGGGCCGCAGTGCGGCCCGCGGGCCGCAGGTTGGACATCCCTGGTGTAGCCTATATGGATATTTTTACTGCAAATCAACAAATATTGTAACATAATTTGCGCTATTGACTCAGATTTAAGTGACATATGTTTCAACAAATGACTTCTGACAGGGGCATTCACAATCATCACAGTCTTTGCGCACGAAATGCGTTGGTGTTTAGTTTTGATTAAAAAGCTCAATTTATATCCGCATATATCTCGTAACGTTTCAATCATCATATATAAAAAAACTTATCATTATAATTTATTATACTCGCATGTAACTACAATTAGTTGTGTTTCTTTAAGGTATTAAAAGTTGCAATCAAAATCAACCACACACTTAACTTACCTTGTCTGCAATGGCAGTTAATAAAAGAATTAATCCTGAAATAGTTTTTTTGAGAAAAACTCTATGCATAGTAGTAATTTGTTTATTTGACATTAATCTCAGAATATTGCATGTCGAATCTTATTGTACAATCTGAAATCCAAGGGCGATCCGGATTCTATATAGAACTTCCTGAAGAAAAAAAATGTCAAGTTATGCTGGGAACATAAAGTGCAAAGTTTAAGCAATACAATGGCATAAAATAGTCCAGAACACCAACCATATGTATAAATACATTGTATGAATGTCCTATAGAAGCTTTGGGAAAAACTAACCGAAGCGACTTCAAACTGATTCATTTAATTTAGCAAGACATATAGAGTTACCATGCACAATATAGCACGCAACAGCTGGTTGACTTGCATAAAAAAATTAAAATATTTTAACCACTAAAAAATGAAAAAAAAAACTGTTAACCGGTTAATATGGAAATACCAAGCAAAACAAGAAAGCAATTGGTTTAAGTGAAGGGCTGGCTCAGGACCTCTGAAAAGAAATGACCTAAACCTAAAATTATGAATGCCAAGAAATTAGTTTTAAGAAACTTCAATAAACGGGTGTATACCTTGCAGCTTAGGACAACCAATCTTGTGTCTGTAGTTACCATCATTTATTTAAACCCAATTCATAGATGAACATTAGATCACAATTTTTGAATTTCCTACAAATAAAAGGTTATTTTTAAGAAGGTATTTCACACAAAATAGTTTATCGTAAAACAGTTTAGATATTTGGTTTGACAGTACAGCTAACCACAGATATAGCAATATTTTTTATTATTCTAACCTTCAGTGCAAAGCACATGTGTGTGAAAATGGTATTTTTAGATAAAGATATGAATGTTGTTTTATAGTAAAAGGTTTAATTAAAAAAGCATCAGTAAACGTATTTGGTATCATCAATGCACATTTTGCTATGAAGACCATCGTGAGAACATCATTTGCGAGTTTCAAACAGTTAAATATTAAAAACACGTTTCTATTTTGATACACATTGTATATACACATTATCATGAAATCTGAATATATAAGGGGATGCTTACATTTCCCCAAAAGCACATGGTGTGTAGACCTAGATTTGGTGGTGGTTGTTGTCTTTATAATGGCACATTAGCCACTGGACAACACACCACATATAAAACCTCTTCGATACAACTGTATCTTCATGAAGTTTACACAGAACAACTCCTTGATTTTATCTTGAAAGAGACTGTCGTTGACAACTGAAAAGGTTATAGTTCTTAAACCAAGTTGGTGATCATATAGTGAAGCCTATATGGATATTTTTACTGTAAATCAACCAATAGTGTATTATAATTTGCGCTATTGACTCAGATTTAGGTGACATATGTTTCAACAAATGACTTCTGACAGGGGCATTCACAATCATCACAGTCTTTGCGCACGAAATGCGTTGGTTCGTGTTTAGTTTTGATTAAAAAGCTCAATTTATATCCGCATATATCTCGTAAAGTTTCAATAATCCTATAAAAAAACTTCTCCTTATAATTTATTATACTCGCATGTAACTTCAACCACACACTTAACTTACCTTATCTGCAATAGCATGCTGTCAGGATACTACCCAGCAGTTAATAAAAGAATTAATCCTGAAATAAAACAATACAATGGCATAAAATAGTCTATAGAAAACCAACCATATGTATAAAAACATTGTATGAATGTCCTATAGAAGCTTTGGGAAAAACTAACCGAAGCGACTTCAAACTGATTCATTTAATTTAGCAAGACATATAGAGTTACCATGCACAATATAGCACGCAACAGCTGGTTGACTTGCATATAAAATTTAAAATATTTTAACCACTAAAAAATAAAAAAAAACTCTTAACCGATTAATATGGAAATACCAAGCAAAGCAAGAAAGCAATTGGTTCAAGTGAAGGACTGGCTCAGAACCTCACTTGGATTATGCTTTCCCCCAAAAAATAAAAAGAAATGACCTAAACCTATAATTATGAATGCCAAGAAATTAGTTTCAAGAAACTTTAATAAACGGGTGTATACCTTGCAGTTTAGCTAAGCAGCATAGGAAAACCAATCTTGTGTCTGACCTCACACCAATAGTAGTGACCATCATTTTTTTAAACCCAATTCATAGATGAACATTAGATCAAAATTTTTGAATTTCCTACAAATAAAAAGTTATTTTTAAGAAGGTATTTCATGCAAAATAGTTTATCGTAAAACAGTTTAGATATTTGGTTTGACAGTACAGCTAACCACAGGTATAGCAATATTTTATTATTATTCTAAGCTTCATTGCAAAGCACAGGTGTTTGGAAATGGTATTTTTAAATTAAAATATTAACGTCGTTTTATAGTAAAAGATTTATTTAAAAAAAGCATCAGTAAACGTATTTGGTATCATCAATGCACATTTTGCTATGAAGACCATCGTGAGAACATCATTTGCAAGTTTTAAACAGTCAAATATTAAAAACACATCTCTATTTTAATACACATTGTGTATATATATTATCATGAAATCTAAATATAAAAGGGGACGCTTACATTTCACTAAAAGCACATGGTGTGTAGACCTAGATTTGGCGGTGGTTGGTGTCTTTATAATGGCACATTAGCCACTGGACTGAACACACCATATATAAAACCTCTTCGATACAACTGTATCTTCAGGAAGTTTACACAGAGCAACTCCTTGATTTTATCTTGAAAGAGACTGTCGTTGACAACTGAAACGGTTATAGTTCTTAAACCAAGTTGGTAAACATAGTGTCGCCTATACGGATATTTTTACTGTAAATCAACCAATATTGTAACATAATTTGCGCTATTGACTCAGATTTAAGTGACATATGTTTCACCAAATGACTTCTGACAGGGGCATTCACAATCATCACAGTCTTTGCGCACGAAATGCGTTAGTTCGTGTTCGGTTTTGATTAAAAAGCTCATTTTATATCCGCATGTATCTCGTAAAGTTTCAATCATCATAAATAAAAACTTAATATTACAATTTATTATATTCACGTGTAACTACATTTAATTGTATTTCTTTAGGGTAATAAAAGTTGCAATAAAATCAAACACACATAACTTACCTTAACTGCAAAGACATGTTGTCCTGCTACCACACAGGGGTTTATAAAAGAATTAATCCCGAAATAGTTTTCTATATTTTAACCATACAAGAACACAGAAATCTTGAATAATTAATTTACTAAATGCAAAATAAATAAATTTGTTTTTATAAAATCTAATAACTGTTTTGAATTAATTAATGAAAAAGTGTTATCTTTAACCAAGAAGTCCTTCCGGTTAGTTTTGGCGGGTTAAGTGCGTCACCTTCCAATCGAAGGTTTTAGGTTTGACAACTGCGTGCGCCCAGCATAAAGTAGGTTGTGTCCCTTGGGCAAGGCACTTTACGGAAATTGCCTGAACCCAGCGGATTAATGGGTTCTGCCGAATTAAAGGCACGTGTCTATCATATACAATACACTGAAATAGCTCCGGGAACCCGACGAGGGACGCGAGGTAATCTGACGATTGGCCCGTGTGTTAAACCCCTTGGTTTTCCCATTCACGGGGATAAACATAAATATTCTATCCTATCCTAAGTAATCTATAGTATCTATCCTATCCTAACAAATCTATAGTATCGATAGTAAATAATGGTAAATTGTAAAATAACTCGGTGTTAACAAAAAGCAGAAATGTCTTCAATTAGAATGGCAAAAAAATATAGCCTATAGGACAAGATGTTATTTAGGGGCTAGGATTAGGAAAGGTATAAGGAGAGTTATAAGTAATCAGACCACGTGTGTCTGGTTCCATAGCACTGTCGTTTAGTCCATGTTAAAATTTTAACAAATAATAACAATAACAATATATATATATATATATATATATATACAGTATATATATATACTTAGCTGGATTATCGTAAATCCAGTTACCTCTTGTCTAGAAGTCGACAAAACCAACCCCTTGCGTAGTCGGTTGCATTTTATCCAGGAAAATGGGCGAACAGATGTTATATATGACAACGGTAATTGTCAGGTTATACTTTAAAAACGTTGACTGAAATTTGACTAAACTTTATTGCCAATAAATTTTTGACTATTAACTCATGTATCCCCATTCATGTTCCCCGTGAATGGGGATACACATAAATACCCTCCTTCTATCCTATCCCAAACCAAGGGGGTTATCACACGGGCAATCACCAGATCACCTCGCGCCAACCGTCGGGTTATTGGAGTGTGTTGTGTATGATTCACACACGTTTTTTTTAAATTTAGTAGAAGCCATTAATCCGCAGGGTACAGGCAATGTCCGTTAAGGGCCTTGGCCAAGGACAAAACCGACTAGCTAGCGACCAGTTTCGTACCGGTAACACTTCGACTAAAAGGCGACACGCTAATCCACCAAGATATGCGGATTGTCAATATAGACGATGAGACGTTGCCATCCCTTCTTAAAGTGAGTATGTAGCAATAGCATAGTTGGCGAGAGTCTAGTTTGGGTACAAAGAGATGGTTCTGGTATTTCGTGTTGGAGTAGGCTTTTAGGCTACAGTTGCTGCACCAGCAGGATTTGGTTATAGAAGTTTTGCAATTCGCAATGTCACCAGAAATCTAACAAAAATGAACTCATATCAACTTGCGTTTATACGGAAAGTTAAACAACTACAATATAAAACCAGGTGTTAAATGTGTTGTCGTTTAAAGTTCTAAAACAGGATTGCAAAAATGACGAACAGTTTAACCGTTAAATGTATTATGATCGGGAAGCGCTGTAATAACTGTTACAACAGAAAGTGCTTCTAACAAGACATGTTAATGTTGTGGAGCAATTGTAGTTAAGTGTGTCGTGTACGATTGAGACGGACATTTACCTTTGTAGAACACATCAAACCACTGTGTTCATGTAATGTCTGTTAAGTGCCCTGTCCAACTACTGATTAGTATGGTGGATTAGTGCGTCTCCTTTTTACCGAAAGGTTGCAAGTTCGAAATGGTCAATAGCTAGTCGGCTGTGTCCTTGAACAAGGCGCTTAACTGACATTAATTGAACCCAGCAGATTAATGGGTTCTACCAAATTAAGGAATGCGAGTGAGAATCATACACAACACACTAATAGCTCGGTGGACGCAATGTGTTTTGATGATCGCTCGTGTGTTAACCCCCTTGGTTTTTAGATTCATTCTAACCTTTATTATACAAACTTTTGAATTTTATTTGAACACGACCAAATACATCGTTATATATTAATTATGGAATAGCGAACATCTATTAATGTTTGACCTCTGGATCTTTCCTAAATTTCCAAGAGTATTTTGAGAATTTTCATTTTTTTTTAAACCTACAAATTTCTTTGAATCGAACCTCTTTCGGACAACTGGTTGATGACTTAAAACACAATACAGACATGCCAACCGCAAAAATTGCCAAATCTAACGATTGTTTTTATTTTGACCTTTACTCTAAATACCAATAAAAACTATCACATGTTACCAACTCTCGAAATTTTTTACCTTGCTCTAATGTGTAAAGACTGAAATGTTTAGTCAGAAAACAGAACTTTTCACATGGTAGCGATTTGTTTATTCGTCAGCATCAACATTGATGGTGTTAAGTCCCTTAAACGACGCAACCGGGACATAAGTGACCAAGGTGTAGAGCTTGTTGGCGGAATCTTCGTCTTCATTGCGTTTCCTCGCCAACCGAACTCGGATTCGATATGGGACATTCCTGTGTGCGTGTGTTGATTGGTAAGGTGTATCAATTAATGCTCGTTTAAGGCTAAACAGTTTGATATGAACGTCTCGATAACATATAATACACTGTAATAGCTGTACTCTGTTTACCAATTCACACATATGTAATCCGAATATCCAAGTAAAGAGTTAATGCCACAAGCACTAAATAAGGTATACAACTGTGGACTGTATCAAATTGCAATCATATCAAGCATTTAGCATAAAATCCTAAATTTAATAGTTGCCCTTGCTATTAAACAAAAATCTTTGCCATTGTTCTGATAAGGCATACTGAAAAAAAACAAGAAATGACAAAAAGTCAGCAGAGAAATTTCATGAAGTTAATGTAATTAAATGTATGAATGTCCTATAGAAGCTTTGGGAAAAACTAACCAAGCGACTTCAAACTGATTCATTTAATTTAGCAAGACATATAGAGTTACCATGCACAATATAGCACGCAACAGCTGGTTGACTTGCACTTTCAACTATCTATGTAGGAATAGTTTTGTCATAATAAACATTATTATAATTAGTACAGTGTATATCTTATAGTAAAACAGAGAACTGCATAAAAATGCACAAAATAAACCAGAAGTCAGATCGGATTCTTAAATGCTTCTTAACTTAATTGCGCTATTTCATCAACTTAAGAATTATTTCTACCAAGCTATTTAACTAGGCCATTGCACAAAATGCAATCAATTTAAACACAGGTATATAAATTAAAATTAAACAAGTTCTGGAATAAGCATTATATATTTTTTAATAGTTTCGTATTGTACTCAAAAGAAGCAAATTTCGTACCTTACACCTTGGGACCAAACAAATTTATTCAATCTTGTGTCTATTCTCACATCATTGGTGCCCATCATTTTTAACGCGAATTTACGGATTTCCTTAACAGCACGAGGAGCACGCTTCTTGAAACCCCTGCAGAAATAAAAAAAATAATGTTTGCAAGTGTCAACTCTAGAAATACAATTTACACTAAGTAATTAATTTTGTTTACAGACAGGTTTTTGTCACTGATGGTTTATTACGCTGATTCATATGCCATTAAAAGAACAAACCAATCTGAAAAGCATGGTGGTTTTTGACAAGATCTTGAGTGAAACAGTAAAAAACACTGAGTTCATTCAAGAAGTTTATTTTTTTTCTTTATTGTGCTTTTAATTTAAACTTACTTCTTTTATTAGTTTAGATTTACGTGCATTGAGTTATCTCTTTGCATATATAACCCATGATTTCTTGGGAATTATAAAATTAGAGTTAGTTTTAACCCTTTAGAAACTAGATTGTTTTTGCGCAGTTTGCGGGTTTTGACCAAGTCTGCTTTGTAGTGCTCTAGCGCCTCTCGTGTTATAGTTAAAGCAAAATGTTCAACACTAAGAGTTGTTAGAAATAAAATTTTCAAAATTTTTTATTTTTGATGACGTCACTATCTGGGGGTCCACGTCATATTCTTTCTTATATAATGTTATAGTTTTTGATCTGTTGACAATACAGCCGAACTTATTTTTACAAAGTTACTTAGAAACAATTTTCCTACAATTATATTATAATTTTGGTTCGATGACGTCATAAAAATAATATTACGTCACTAATTTCATGTTACAGGTCCACCCATGCCAAAGTTTTTTTTTGGTTTTTTATTATAAAAAATGTTAGATTAGAAATTTAGATTACTATCAAGTCCATATTGCTTTTTTCTTACTACTTTTTTTTGAAATAAACTATAAATGAAGTGTTTGAACC
>CH002458.1:546395-590431 GCA_000149265.1 Ciona savignyi | reverse complement strand
TTTTGTTTCATATACTTTTTTTAAACCTTTTGTACCCATACTTAAAAAATCAAATTCCCATGTCCCTGTTTCATAAACAAGCATCTGCCTACCCCCAGGTTCATATACAACCCAGTGAATGACTCCACACTGGAAATCCCCTCCTTACCCACCCACTGCCATGGCATACTGTGGGAGAACAACACATTTGATAAAGGAGTCTTCATTGTGTTTGATGACTCCACCATCTTCACCTACATCTTCCACAGGGAGTCAATTGACGGTGAGATTTTCTCTTTTTGTTGGTTAAATTCACATAATAAAACACCCATTAATGTACTTTATGATTTTAAAATGAAATTGTCTTTATCATGTCTCTAAAATGTCATTTTAAAACTGGATTCTGTATCTAAAATTTCGAATTTAATTATACAATGCTAATAATTAAATATGTAATAAATTCAATTTATTACATAAGATTGTTTGTATCAAGTTTTACCAAAATGTCACGCAAGCCTTTTCAGAATATTTGAATCCAAATCATCCTGGAAAAATGCTGATCATTATTAGATTCCTAAAAAATTCCATTGAATTCGACCCTATGTAAATAATCTCTGCACAAACTACAGGACCCCATGTATCTGCGGTTGGAGCCACCCATCTACCCTTCACTCAACGACCACTGCTGCTATATAACGGAACGCTCACGTTGCAACTGGCCAGTGGGAAAACCACCACGCTGTTGCTTGATACCCACTCCTTCCTGCGAATAACTGAATCGCAGGATGCTCAGGTGAATATTGGGTTTTCTGAGATGATTTAAAATTCGATTTTTCTGACATAATTTAAAATTTTGGTTTTTCTAAGATGATGTAAAATTTTGGTTTTTCTGATGATTTAAAATGGGATTAGCAGTAGGATCTTGTGATTTTTTTGGAAGATTTATTTAAAAGGCTTTTGTGGAAGATTTGAATAATGAAACACTGTTTTAAATTCAAGTACAAATAATGGGTACATTCTGTGTTCTACATCTTCCTTAGACACAATACTGGCACAGCTGTGTCCTAAGGCAAATCACTTAGACCTCATTATCAAACCCTATGGAGTATTCAGCAATAACAATGTCTTATTAACTATTGATAAAACACTGAAAGAGTACAGTTTGAAAAATCTGTCACTGCAAGGTAAAAATTCCATACATCCCAGCCTGACATTGAGAGCTTGGACCAGGCAATTAAACTGCGGAAATGGAAGGAGGCTTGGCAGGTTTGTTCTGGTTTAAGCAGCAAACAGCAGTGGCTCAAACTGGGTCATGCTGCGTTGAATGCACTCGAGATCAGCCTAGCTATACGAGTCTACCGCTACCTTTCTGATGCTGGTATGGTACTGGCGCTGGAAAAATTAAGGTTAGCTTGTCGGTGTGTGCTTTTACTTGATTTGTAACACTTAATCATATTTAATCAAAATTATTAATAAAACAGCATTGATAGACAATTAAAATGTTAAGCTTTTTAATCTAATTACATTTTTGATGAATAATTGTTGATGAATAGCATGTTCACATTCACCTCTCAGAATACAACAACGATATTACATGGCAATTGTCAGATTACCACTTACTTACCCTGTTTTTAAAATAGGTTTCAGCGTGATTACGGACACTGCAAGTTTTGGCGCTAGATATGCTGCGTAGTGCGTATCATTGCCAAACCATACCAGGCATGGCTGGACCCCAATGGGTTATTTAGTTAAAATACAACATTAAAAACATCCAATAAAACACTTTAATAGCTCCAGTAACTTATAGTTGACAAGTGGTAATCTGATGATTGTCATAAAACTCCAAGAGTATTTCTATTTCCTGTGAATAAATATATTCCTTTAACTACGTCGATCAGTAATCTTAGTACAGATGTGAAACACAAAAATATGTTAAATAAAAATGTTAAATACGTTAGACAAAATACAATATATATGTTTCTAAATATTTTAACTACATTGTTAAATAGTCTTGATCGAAACTGATACTTAGGGATGTGGAGGATACTCTCCTCCTCGCTGGAACCCTCGCTTCCTACATCGGGAAGTTCGATCTCGCTCAAGACCTCCTGCTCTCCTCCAGTCAGCCGATAGCTGCGCTGGAGATGCGTCGAGACCTCATGCACTGGGACACAGCGTTGCAGCTGGCGAACCGACTTGACCCCGAGCAAATCCCGTTCATCGCGAAGGAATACGGACAGCAACTCGAGTTTACGTGAGTGACTGTTCCACTCTTGTAGTTGGGTACATTTTACATTTACATTAATATGGGCGGGTCCACAGTAGCTACCTGGACCAGGAGTTTAGGCCATAGAAGGCCCTGTAGTTGGGTAGCTACTACACTTATTTTTGGGTATCTACTACTGACAGGTTTTTGAGTAGCTACTACATTTTTTGGGTAGCTACTACATTTTTTGGGTAGCTTTTACATTTTTGGGTAGCTACTACATTTTTTGGCTAGCTACTTATTTTTGGGTGGCTACTACAGACAACTAAAGTTTACCTGAGTGATCACTCTTGCAGTTGGTTAGCTATTGCTCTTATTTTTAGGTAGCTACTACAGACAGGCAATTGTAAGATTACCCCTGTTTTGTGTGATTGAGACATTTCTTTTATTTGGTAGGTCCCATCATTTCACTAAGTTCAAACAATATCCGTTTAGTGTTTTGTCCAAGTACGAAAACGACTAGCTAGCACTAGTTTCTAACGTAAAACCCTTCGGCTGAAAGGTGACACACTTATCGGTCAGACAAAGCAGCATGACAACATATAAATTTTTGAATGAATTTATTACAAATTGGCCAAAAATTATTTTTATCATTTATTAGTGTATATCTAAATTATCAAACCATTTGTACTGGCCCCCACCCCATATTTTCAACCCACTTCAACCCCACAGAGGCAACTACACTGCGGCACTGAGCCACTACGAGAAGGGGGTGACGCGAAACCCCCAACATAAGGAACACGATGAGAATTGCGCAGCTGGTGTCGCGAGGACAGCCATCAGACTCGGTGATATTAGGAGGGGAGTCCAACTTGCTATGCAGCATCCAAGCAGGCAACTTAAAAAGGTGACGTCTGATTTCTCTGGTTAGGTTTAATTTTTTTATGACATATTCATTTCAGTAATAAAACCGTAAAGTCTAATTTCACCTGTTAGGTTAAGTTTTGTTTTTATTTTATTATGAATCATAAACATGCATTTTATCATTTTTCAGTATATACAGGATAACAATATTGACAAAATCACAATACTTTATAATCGGTTCACAAAAAAACCTGAAGGCGGACATTTTCAGGAATGTTCAATATTTTGACATCAAGTTTTGATACTATTTTTTACAACTTTTTATAAAATGCTTGAGTGCAACATAAGATACCATTTCAACAAAGATTAAACAAAACACCGTTTCGTATGTCCCAGGAATGTGGTACAATACTGGAAGGTATGCGTCAATTTGCTGAGTCAGCAGTTTTATTTGAGAAAGGTGAATACTTCGACAAAGCAGCTGCCGTGTACATCAGGAGCAAGAACTGGTCCCGCGTGGGAGAGCTGCTTCCTAAGGTATCGATAAGTTTGGAAATTAATAAATCACAATTAATTCCGGCCGGTTAGTCTGGCAGTTTAGTGCGTCGCCTTTCAATCGAAAGGTTGCAGGTACGAAACTGGTCTAGCTAGTCGGTTGTGTCCTTGGGCAAGTCACTTAACGCAGCAGATTAATCTTACGATTACCCGTGTGTTAACCCCCTTGGGATAAACTTAAATATCTTATCCGATCCTAATTTACAGGTTTACCACAGACTTATTGTCGGGATTTATGCAAATGTAGAAAAAGCAAAATACTAATTCATTTTAATAAAAAATATGCAGAAAAAAATTATAAAGTCAGTTTACTACTTTTCGCATCAAAGATTTTTAATCTGTTGTGAAAGTCTCAAAATAAATGTGTTTTATGTCTTTTATGCCCAGATTATCTTACAATTCCATAGAAGATGGACAATTATGACTTTTGATACAAATCGATTTTCCAAGTAAAAGAGAATCCTGGAGATAAAAAACCATGCTGTCATTTAAGAAGCGTACACTTGCAAGAAACGTTTACCATGCAACCATTTAACTACAACCTTCATTTTAAAACCAAACCTCAACATTCCAGATAACTTCACTCAAAATCCACCTGCAATATGCGAAAGCGAAGGAGGCGGATGGGAAGTACAAAGATGCCGTCGAGGCGTACCACAACGCCAAGGACTTCGATAACGAGGTCCGGGTGTATCTCGATCACCTGAGGGACCCAGAGAGAGCCGTGAAAGTCGTCAAGGAAAGTGGATCAGTGGAGGGAGCAAAAATGGTCGCCAGGTTGGGTTTTGTTTTATTAAAAATGTTGAAATAGTTAAAAACTGCACTTTTTTATGCTAATAGCTAATTTTACAGATAATGTGTGTGTATTGCAAAAACTTTATAAATACACAGAAAGCAGAAAAGCCCTTTTCACTCAGCACAGCTAAATATAGTGAATACACCCCATTACCATATTTTGTAATGTTTAAATGTTTTTCTTTCAGAAGTAGTTTCAAATCTAAGAACTAGTATCGTCTATATATATGTTCTGTCTATTTTGTACACACATTGCATTACTCTTATTGGCAGTCGCAGTATATTCCAATAATGTTTCCAAATCCTCAGATTTTTCATGAAGCTCGGCGATTATGGTTCGGCAATTCAGTTCCTTGTCTTGTCGAAGTGCAATGATGAAGCATTCCAAATGGCGCAACAACATGGTCAAATGGAGGTACGGCTTATTAGCATATTTCACCTACTGTGCTATCACAGCCCAAACTTACAAGGATAGATTTTAATACAAGTGGGAATAAAAAAATTCTCCAACCCAGGATATTTTGGGCATGGCAAAGCAGTTCACCTGTACAGTATAGTGTAGGGATAAGTCTGTTTATTTGAAATAGAAAAAAGTCTAAATAATTATTTGGATTATAAGCGTGTTTTAACGACTGTCGTGTTTCCGTCTTTTTCCTGTTTTCAATTTTTCATAGAAGATCCTGTTTATTTAAAATATATAAAAATTGGATTAATTAGATTTTTTATATTGGATTAATTAGATTGTCTGAATTATCAGATTTACGCCGAGATAATTGGAGAAGACGCAACAAAGTCAGACTTCAAGAGCATCGCCGTGCACTTTGAGAACGAGAAAAATCACTTCATGGCTGGAAAGTTCTTTTCCCTCTGTGCTGAATATGCTAGGGTAAGTCTTACTTCAAAGTTTCTTATATATTAATCTTCTAGGTACCGGTACTTAAATTCAACAGTTTGTATGTAAAACAATTCTCTGGTCGATAAAAAATAAATTCAATCTTTTTTTATTTAAAGCAAATCGGTTTTGTACTTGAGTAAAAAACACCTATTTTAAAAACATGAGTTTTATCATTAAAGATATGTTTTATACCTGTAAATCAAAAATCACTGGAGAGTTATCATACAGAACAGGCAATCGTCCCCGTTGTCACCATAGCTACTGCACCTTTTTTAAACCAATTAATCCACCAGGTTCAGGGAATGGCTGCTATGTGTCTTGCCCAAAGCACAACCATATAGCCAATTTCTCGTTTTGGTCGTGTAACCTTCAACTGCCTGCAGGCCATCAACACTCTTACAGATTGACCTGACCATCCAAACCATTTTCAGTCTTACTTACAAGTTTTTCCAATAAACGAAATAACGGCAATAACAAATACTACTACTGCAATACCAAGAGCAGTAATTACAAAAAATGCTTTTAAACACAATTCCTTGATTGTGCTAACATTCACTCTCATTAATTAATCGGACCGAACATTCCCTCTAACCGGCCGGAACATTCACTTTCACAAGTTATTTCAATAACAAATACGGCTACTGCAATAACAAAAGAGTAAAAAGAAATATTGCTGTCACAATTCCATGTAACCTGTGTTCATTCCAACACCAGGCGCTGAAGCACTACCTCAAGTGCTCCACTGATGAGAGTGAGAAGGCAATCGAACAAGCCATCCACACAGTAGCACTCGCCAAGGATGACAACCTAACTCATCAACTGATTGACTTTCTTATGGGTGATACAGACGGAATGCCAAGGGTAAAGTTGTTAAAACATTTTTAACTTATTAACGTCACCATTTTTGAGTTTCATACAGATTTAATAAACTCCGAATTACCTATATTCTATATTTTGTAATAAACAAATATATTTAAAAAAAATGTTTTCAAAAAATTATATAAAAAAACAAACAAAGAAAATAATGTTGTCATTATAAAAATCCCGGTTTTATAATTTAGGGGTACATTCCAAATTGTTGAAAATTTCTTACATTTTTAAATTTTCCAGGATGCCAATTACCTTTTCAAGCTCTACATGGCAATGGGTCAGTACAGTGAAGCCGCGCAAACCGCCATCATTATCTCCAAGGAGGAACAGAAGAATGGAAACTACAGGATCGCTCATGACCTGTTGTTCAGGTAAGTTGGCTATTTGCTGCAATTTCTTAGTTTTGTGGAGGTTGAAATTGGTTTAAATGAAAAATTGTTTGAGATTTAAACAAAAAATGTTTCGTAATAATATTTCCATTCTAGCAGTTTGGAATTAAGTACTTCTTTTGGAACAATATGTGATTTATTTACAATTTTTGATTAAAAGAATGATAAAACGTCCCCAGACAGTCTGCACTAATACAGCAACCTAAATTGTGGGGATTGTTGCCGGTATTATAAATTCCCAGCATCGATAATGTTATGGCTACCGACATATGACCTTCAACGACCACTCAGCTACAATAATTCATGATTTTTTTGGGCAAAATCAAAATAAAACTGGAGACTGTACTAATAACCAGACTACTACCAAATAGTAAAGTTTCCAATGCACTGGACTGTTGTTGTAAAAATATTTAAATTATGAAAGTAAAATGGTTCCAGTGAGCACAGAAAATGGAATAAAGCGGGGTTTTTACCTTATTTAAATAGAATTTTTTTATGATTGAAGAATTTTTATGTTTTTTTATCGTGATTAGTTTACGGTCCTGAGCTAACCCACCTCTTTTCCAGCATGATGCGTGAGCTGAAGAAGAACAAGATCCGCATCCCATCGGACATGGAGAACAACCTCATGATCCTCCACTCCTACGTCCTCATCAAGAACCACATCAAGCGCGGCAACCACTCGATGGCTGCGAGAATGCTCATCAGAGTGGCGGAGAATATTTCCAAGTTCCCAAACCGTGAGTCCTTGGTTGTTTGCTCTTCTTTGGTTTTTTTGGGGGTGTTTTCCGGGCTGTTCTTATATGATATTTCTCTCTTGTATGGCGGGTGTTTTTATCACCAACGTTGCGAAACTACAGCTATTACACAGAATTCGACGGAAATACTCACTTTTTATTCCCATGAATGGAAAAACACAAGGGAGCGTCAATACACTGTAATCTGCAGATTACCTTGTGTCCACCGTCGGGTTACCGGATATATTGCAGTGTGCTTCGTATGATTAAGACGTTCTTTCAATTTGAGTATAATCCATTAATCCAATGGGTTCAGTTTAGGAATGTCCGCCAAATTGCTAGCCCAAGGAAACGACTGTCTAGTCATATTATGGTTATAATCTGACAACCTTTTGCCTGCTTGCAGAACACGGACGCTCATACCGAACTATCCGGTCGATCTTGGTTTAAACCTATGTAGCTTTAATACTTTAACAATATTAAGGATTCAATAAGTTTTAGTAGCTCTACTTTAAACCCCAATTAACCAAAAACGCAACATAGGATTTTGTTAAAAACCAAAGCTTATCACTCAACGAAAAAATTCAAACTTATTACCACGCCAAAGTATATAATCTGCTGTCTGAATATCCCAGCTCAGGTAGAAACAAGTTGTACGCAATTCGAAAATATATTGAAACATCCACCAAACGACATGTAGTACAGTGCAGTACATATTTACATTTCGACAGTTTCTACTGGAAATCACAGTAGGAAAAAAGTCTTAGTGCAAAAAATAGGGCCGTAAGCCTTTAATCTGTACGGCAAAGGTCTTTATGGCTCATTGT
The DNA here is from genome assembly GCA_000149265.1 of Ciona savignyi. Lineage (NCBI taxonomy): Eukaryota > Metazoa > Chordata > Ascidiacea > Phlebobranchia > Cionidae > Ciona > Ciona savignyi. The sequence continues at coordinate 582,314 of CH002458.1, read as the reverse complement.
TGTTCTTTCACTCTCTTGAAACCATTGTAAATTCATAGCAAAACTAAAAGCGGCTCTTTAGGTAGATTAAACTGGAAAGATCCGGTTTAAACCGGCACATCAACGCCTGTAGAGGCGGCGCCGTTCACAGGAACCATGGCGTACTTCACGTCCGGCGTTCTGTTCTCCTCTTGCTCGTTTCCTCCGCATCCGAGCCGCTTGAAGATGAACGAGAGAGGACCAGGCTGGTTCTTCCCAAACTCCTCTCCCTCCTTTATAGTTTCAGGCAACCGGATCCCGAGGACTTCCGGGAGAAACAGCGCCAATATCCCTGTCAAAGGATCGTGATATACGGTGGAATTTAGAAGCTATATTCTAAAAGCGCTTCATTGTGTTAATATGGCGGTTTCACGCTTACACTAGGATCAGGAATGCACACATTAAAGGCCATTGCTCCAGCGTTCGGGTGTAACCAGGGACCCGAGAAATATCGGCCAAATATATTATTATGATTTAGATGGTTGATTAGATTCTTAATCAACTACACATCAACGACACGTTTCGTAATTTTAAGTTTATATGTAACAAAACAAACAACAAAATGCGTTTAAGCATAACCCTAGTGTGTAATTAAAGCTCAGATAGGCGTGATTAAATCCAATGAAACCTATCCCTCATATACCCAGCGTGGACTAAATTAAATTTATCGTACAACCTAAACTCCCATGACATTACCCGTTATTGGTGGTTCTAAAATAAATCAAAATCGACTTTCGTATCCCCACACCACCCACCTCCGAATATTGACATCAAACCGAACACCACGTAAGGTAGCGGTTTGGCCACCACGTTCAGCATAGCTATAAATGGGGATAAGATACCACCGATTCGTGCGAAGCTACTGCACACTCCGATACCAACATTCCTGTAAATTATAATGCTGTGTGTTTGAAAGGAACTGGTAAATTATGTGGATTAGGGAAACTCGTTTTTTAATTGTAATTAGGATATGATGGGATAGGATATTCATGTTTTATCTCCGTGGATAGAAAAATGCAGCAGGCGTTATCACACGGGCAATTGTCAGTACTTTGAGCTCGCCGTATGGTTACCAGAGGTAATAAAGTCTTGTGAATGAAAGAGACGTTGCTACTGTTTTATTCTTCCCTTTAGAGAAGATGGGCACGGTTTGCCTTTCTTGCATCTTGCAGGCAATATTTTATAACAATCAAACTCTTTCCACGAAGTTTTGTCCGAGAATATCGTGGACATATGACAGCTTACCGAATGGGCGTGGGATAAAGCTCAGCCGCGTAGATGTAGACGGTGCCGAACGCTGCTGCGATGCTGAATTTGCCGATCATAGAAAGTGTGATGTTCAACCAAAGTAAACCTGCAAAGTAACGTGGAGTCGGTTACCCTCAGTTAACCTTACATTCAGTCGGTTACTGTTAACGTACACCTTTATTGAAGTGAATAACCGTTTCAATCAATTATACTTTATTGGAGAAGTGACCGTACAAATATCCATTTTACTTATAACACAGCAGCACGACCGTAGACGCAGTACAAACAAAGCCAGCACGTCCATAACGGGCCACACCTTAAGGTTATTCTAAAATATTGACAAACTGATTCTTACTTTTCGGGACGAACAACATCGTGACACACGAGACGCCAGAGAGCACAAGGCAGAGAGATAGCGAAGGTCGTCTTCCCCACTTATCCAGCATTGGTATGCACAATGAATACAGCTGGTATTTCCACCAACCCCGACAGGAATAGGTTGATGAATGGGTCGCCACCCAAATCAGCAGCGTTGAGCGTCAGTCCATAGTACACGCACGAACAAACCAACCTGGTCGAAAATGACATAACGAATTTTAGATTTCTATTCATGCAAATTCGTTATGTGGTAAGATCTTTCATTTCCAATTATTTTACCTGTTATCAAGTTGGGGAATAATCACACTTTATTTCAGTCTGTTTAAAAGATAGCCTTTGCAGGTTATACTGCCAGGCTAGAGCACATTTTAAGCTGCAATATAATTTCCGGTGCACCTATACAGCCATGATACCTTAGCCCCCTACCAGAAGTAAACTATTTTCCCCATTAAAGCTATTATAGCTTATATACTTACCAGCAGTAAACCATTTTCTACACATACGGCTTCAATAGCTTTTTGTAATCACGCCAAGTTTCGAACTATCAATGGGATCGTTACTCGGGCCGTTTTTGTATAGGAGTCGATATATGTATCTGTCGCCCTAACCATTTGGCCACACGACCGTACAGCTATGATATATCCCCCACTCACCAGCAGTAAAACAGCATCAACGACTTCTTGCGGATATTCGGGGTCCGAATGAGGTCCATCGGTCCGTGGTGGAATTCGTGGTAACTCTTCTTCTCCGCAATTCGATCATCGATTTCCGGACTGTACGAAAATTGATAGATTATAAGAGTCACTGCTCTAGTATTAAGATGTCGAGTTTGATTTGCTGCACCGGTTATTGCGCCCAACATCTTGTACAAGTTCATAAAAAGTTGTGCAATAATAGTCTAAATGTTGTCTTGTCTTTTAACCATTTCGACCAGTTGTTTAGACTCGATAGACTTCGCACGGTACATTTTATTATGTACAAGTTTTAAGCAAAATAACGACACAGTGTTAATTAAAATGTGTTACAACTTGGATATTTACCGGGCAAGGTTTTGCATCCCAAATGGGCTCGTCAGCAACCCGTTTATATATTTTATAGATTGATTTTTGTGTCGTCGCGTTAACCATTGGGCCAACTTTGCACATAATGTTGCAAGTTTTGACTGAACTAAAAAAATCCAAATTGTATTATAATGTCCTAAGTGTCGCCTTGCCTTTTGACAATTTCGTCCAGTAATTTCGATTCGCTGGGTGGCTCTGCGACTCCTAAACTCCGAATGAACTTCTGTACGATGATATTCGCTTCGGTGAACCTCTTACACGAGATCAACCACCTCGGCGATTCGTGCGCCAACCTGCCGGGAATTCACGCGTTAAAGTCGGTCAATTAAAGTTACTTGTTCGGTAACGGATGGAAACGTTTTCTCTAGTTTTTCGAATATACGTTTGCGGCTCGGGTTCACAAGAATATCCTGAGTTTACAAGACTAGTCTTTGTTTGTGTTTTTACGTAAATAAGATACGGTAATGTGGATATATTAATTAAAAACAAAACTGGAAATAAAAGGACAATTTGAAAGCTAGTCGTTAAAACACTTTATTATAAAAGGACCGAAAAATAACACAGCCAAGTACCAGACACGTCCACCCAAGCCTAATCCCGACTAAACCTAATCATGATTAATGATTGATTAAGTCTCACCAGTAATATGAAGATATTGCAAAGACTGGGATCGAAATGATGATCTGCAGCATCCTCCACTCCCGGACGAAGTATCCGTAAAGAGCAAGAATACAGAATCCGGAAGCGAAAAACGCTTGTTCCGTCTGGCTGACTCGGACCCTGTACTTGGGCGCGACGATTTCCGTGGCTAAAGTGAGGGGGGGTGGTCGAAATATAAATTAATACTGGCATAGTAACAGAGCGGTTTGTGGCTTTGGTTGAAAGTTAGTTGGGTAGGCCGGTAAAACTGACTTTGCAGTGCTGGAAGACCTCACGATTACTTCGCACTTTTCAGGTGTATGGTATAATACGTTTTTAATGAATTTAGGCGAAAGCGACCAAAGTAGTGGGGTAAAAATGGCATTCACAGTACTATAACACCACTATGTACTATTAAGATGTTATAGGGCAATGAAATTCAGTGCATTAAGTCTTACTTGCGTCACTGACCTAGCACAAATGAGCATGTGAACGCTGAAAAGAAGCAGAATCCACTCAAAGACCGCAGCAGCATGAACATGACGTAAGATTGACTGAAAGCAACAGCGAACGCCAGCGCTCCACCGAGAGCCGCTGATGCAACCACACTCGTCTTTCGTCCGTACCTGATTAAGAATTATATCTTTACGTAATTTGCTAACGGGATGTAGCTTAAAAAACTACATATTCGCTGTAGTGTGCCTTCAAAGGAATTACATTTTCAACATCACTTTATGACTTTAAAATCAGTGTCTATTTGTTAAACGTTTTTGATAAATGCTTTTACCCGACTACTCAAGAACAAATTGTCATGGTATTACATCGGCCGATGTATACAAGCGGATCGTACTCGATTTAAGTATAAAGGCAGGTCGTACCTGTCCGAGATATGGCCGAACACTGCACATCCCACAGTAATACCGAACATGAAGACAGCTTGGGAGAGTTTAATCTTGTACTCGTCCTGACACACCAGCAAAAAATCGCTGACCACAGACGACTTGAACATAGATGACGTATCAAAGCTCCATGACGTGCATTGCTCTGTCTTGTTGGGCTTGGCGACGGTGTCGTTCCCCGGCCACCAGTAGCTACAGTTTGTCACATCAGTGTCGGTGAAACTGTACCTTTTGGGGAAAACGATGATCGTGTTAGATACAACTCTAACAAATCGTTTTTTAATTGAAAACGTAGGACATTCCGATTTCAACAAAAATTCATTCCGAAACGTCTCAAAATGAATAGTACCATATCGACTTTTTGTTTTTTACTTATACTGTCGTACAAACAAGAATTGGACTCATAAAAAGTTTTGTCTAAATATTATTTACTGAAAAAAGCGCGTCATATACTTTAGCGCATAAACAAACATTCGGTCGATATTATTGTTTTCTCACTGCATGACACTCGATTGTAGATTTTTATTGGATTTACGATTATGCAACGGACGTTTAATTAAATCTGATTAACCGAACTTGAGGTATCGGTCGCGCGGGTAGAGAGCGATGCTTTCCAGATTATGATTCGATTTAAAACCAATTTACTGTCATCAAATATTTATGGCAAATCAATATTGTTCCCAAGTTTGTAAATTAAACCAACAGAGCGGTCTTTGTGCTGTTCTTGACATTGTAATCAGGGAAGGTGGTGTGTTTGTGGCGCCAGCGGTCGTAAATCCGGGGTTGCACACCAACCCCTAAACCCTTTTGACTCGACCACTAGACTGAGTCAGCAAGATATACTGATTCACTCGATCAGTACTCCGAACCGCGTAATTACACAACCGCTTCGACTATAGGGCGTTTTGTCATGCCATTCACAACAGGCGTTAGATCACCACATGTTCCAAATCGACCTACCAGAAACTTTGTTTTCAAAATACCGTGCCACCGGTAACACGACTGTGGACATGCGATAGTCCGATTATCTAACTTTTCAAACTTCGTATTTATTAGTTCAATGCGCTTGATCCAGACTGTAAATATTTTCACACGTACCATGTTGCAACCCGACCTTATCTTACCTTCGACATGGAACACAACTTAAGCACACAATTATACTAGTATACCCAGGAATAGACTGTTATCTTTGAAATAAACCCACAGTATAATAAATGCATTGTGTCAACGTGTGAGCTGTATATTATATCCGCAAAGATGTTAATTAAACAAACAAGGTATTACCTTTTACAACTGTTAGGCTGAGAAACGTACATAGAGGTCTGTTGGTCGGTCCAGTTTCTTCCGCACATCTGGAATAAGTTTTGATCAAATATGACGTAGAACGAAATACTGAACTAACAATTAGTTCTACCGCGTGAATAATAAACTACAACGTTACTTCGCGCCTCCAATGTTTTGCAGTTTCGTCTGCGTGATTGATTTTGCAGTTGTTTTCTGCGAATTCTCAGAAGTCGAGTTATTGATTTTACATCAAATGTAAACTTGAATTAGAGCCGGGAAAAGGTCGCAACGGCCCTGCTTTAACGAGATGCGCTGGGAATTTGCAAAACTTTCCAAACTAAAAATAACCAAGTTTTCTTGTGGTGCTGGAATCGTGCAACCAGACAGTATATCTATCGTTAGTGTCACCTTAATGTTTTAGTTTACGCTACAAATATTTAAATAGCTATCAAGAAAAACCACCGTCTATACAAATACTCCCGAACCGCGTAATTACACAAGCGCCTCTACTGTGTCATTATGTCATGTAACACACAACGCCCGTTGTATTGCCACAAGTACCCGAATGGTTAAGGCGACCGCGCTACGTATATCGAATGTACAAAAACGGTCTTAACAAGATACCCATCATGGGTTCAAAACTGGTAGAAAAAAAATACGGTCATGTGGCTGAATGGTTAATGTCACTGATACATATATCGAACTATACAAAAAGGTGTTTACATCTAGCCCATCATGGGTCATAACTGAGCCCGGCAGAAAAAAATTACGGGCATGTGTCCGAATGGTTAATGCCACTGAAACATATATTGAACTGTATGCAAAAACAGTATTAACAACCAGCCCACCATGGGTTTGAAACTGAGACCGATAGCAAAAAATAAAAAAAAACATCACCCGCCTCGACCAAATTGTCTTTGATCGGCATCTCACACGTATAATCCACACTTGCTCCTATAAAAACCATCGCGCCCATCTGCGAACCAACGAACACTGCAGGCAGCATCAGCAGGATGAGTTGTATCCACTGTTGGCGGCTCAGTCCGTCTATTTCTTCCACGATTTTGTCGAATTCAACCATCTTGTTTGCTGCCGCTATTTATACTTAGTACTGGAAAATTTCCAATGCGATAAAAATTACCAAAAATTTCACCGAATCCCAAAATTTCTTTTTAATCTGGGTGGTAGATTTGCGCTATGTTACATTTACCAAACAAAATTTCAATTAAAAATCAAAATCCCGTTCATCTATCATACCAATTAAAAATTAAATCCCGTTTACTATCAGTTAAAATATTTTTAGTAAATCTTTCTTAGTAAGCTATATACGTTTCTTACACATTTTTCAGGTTTTTAAAGTAATTATGACCTAGCTTCTGCAGCACTAAAATGCAATAACATTTTTTTTCTAAATCCTTATCCGATGCTTTGTCAGAACGAGCAAAATATATCCCCAAACGCAAGACATCATATGAACAACTAATATTCTTGGTTATTTAAGCAGACCCAGGAAGTTCGCGCAATTCGAACAAAGGCCGACTTCTGCATTTATTATGTATGTACGAATATCTCCATTACAGCATCGTCGGTTTGTTATTCAAATTAATTTCAATTCAGAAAGCAAACGTCGACGCCGACTTCGCGTTATCTCGAACCTCCATCCCTCTGCATTTAATTCAACTCGGACATGATATGATATTATAAAACCTCAGTTTTTCTCGTTATACGTTCCCTGCCACTCTATATGTTGATTGTGCTGAAAGTGATCACGTTCGTTCCCCTGGGTCATCTAACTGGTCACCGTCCTCACAGCTTCTCGATCGTTTATTTTCCAATCTCGGCGTTAATTTTCTCCCCGATTTCGATCGCGCCGCCGTGACGGACGAACTCGACTTCGTTAACGCTCTAACCCCTGACTTTGCCTCTCAGATTGACGTTTCGGTCGATTACTAGTGTTTCAAAGCAGTTTTTAGCCTTGGTATTGAAGCAGCTCTTTCTAGCATTTGCAGGTCTTACTCGTGGACACTGTTTTGCACCAATCTTTCGCATTTCTCACAACACAGGCATTGAAACTGCTTACATTTCTTTATGAACTGTACCTATATACAGGCCAAGTTTTTTTAGAACCTGCAACGCCGTCAATTTCTTATCTATCACGTAGTATTAGTGTTCACTTTATCTTGCGACCGTTGAAACTAAGTTTCTAGTTAAACAACGATAAGCAAACAAATGATTCTTTCTAACCCACATCGACACTGTACATATCCCATGTGTTGAACCACTATGCGCTTTATAAGCAGCCATTCATCAACTGCTTTTCTTGCCAACTTTAAACGACTTTTTTATTAAAACTTTCCACCGCAATAAACTAAATATTCTTTTTTTGGGTATGCTCACACCCGCGTGGTGGCGCCGTTTCGCGGTCATCGGAGTTCAATTATTTCATGGGAACTGGCGAATCAAAATACACAGCTCAGCGTGGCATATCAAAGCTATCTTCATTGATCACGTCCAAGTACGGGTTGCCCTCTCTGTGCACTCTAATCTACCAACAACCCTTGTTTATGCACTTTTGTTCACACACACGCGAAGACGATGATTAAGTTGCTTAGAAGAGCGTTCGAATCAGTTCTAACCACACTTGCATTCGTTGCAAACGTGGCTTGCTCTGTTGGTTGGAAACCTTTCAACCGCCTCGATTTTGTTTCTAGAATTATTCAGAATTAAAAATTTCGAATCTAAAACTTCGGAAATAAAGAGCAAGCCAAAAAAGTTTTCGTTCAAATTTAATTTAAGAAAAATATATTTGAATGTATGTTTGTAGTTGTAGTTTGAATCATCATTACTGTTAACAGATGTGAGCATCGTATTTCCAAATGCTAAAATCAAAAAATAATTCCGAACCGCGGGTCAAACCCGGCCAGAAAATACAGATTACCTGTCTATTAAAAAGTCGTTAACAAACGGTAGCATTTTCTCTTAATTTAACCATTTCACGAATTTGAATAATATTATACATTGCTTTTATAAGGAATATAACATTTCCGTAAAATATACCACTCGGTTTTAGAACAGTACAAGAATATACACAATGCAGAATATGGTATTCCGAACATCAATGCAAAACTTTGCAAAGTTAAAAGGTCGGCACTTCCTACAGTTTATAAAATATCACTGGACAAATATTGGGATTGCTTATAGCCGGCAGTTTGTTTACAGTCCAGGCGTGGTTTAGGATGGATCGATCAAGTTCCATGGTTTCGCTGCATGGGTGATCTCAAACAAGAAGTCTTTGACAAAAATAATCCATTTTTTCTTAGAAGTATGAATAAAAAATTTGATCTTTCTAAAATAAATTAAATATTGCATATTTTCATGCCCAATGATAAAACGAAAACCAAGTTTGGCAAATATAGATTTATCAAAAAATCCGAATGGAAAACCTATCAAAAAGAACTAGCATTTGAAACACCAGATTTCACCAGAATCACTCCCCAGACATCGTCCCAATCCTGACCTCAACGGTGATCGAATGCCACAAGTCTGGCCTCCACGCATCCAGCTTCAGCTACGCGGCGATGCTCATGCGACCCGAGTATAGAAGCGACCTCGATCCCAAGTACAAGAAGAAAATCGAACAAATTGTCAGGTAGGTGATGGGGGAAAGGGGGCTTGGACAATGGTAACGATTTTTGTCTTGTTTTAGCTTTAAAAATCCGAATTATTGGGAATATGCGTTTTGAGTTTGTTTTTTTACATTAATTTGCATTTTGTGACCAAACAACTAAAAGGGCGCAATTTTTAGTTCCCTTTTCGAATTGGACTTTAACCAGTTTATGTGACGTCATCCATTTTCCGTCCAACAGGAAAACCGGAAACAAGAGCGACGAAGAGGAGGAAATGACGTCACAGTGCCCGTATTGTGATTTCGACTTAGTAAATAGCGAACTGGTATGCCCGAGTTGTCGCAACAACATTCCATACTGCATAGCCACTGTGAGTATGGAGCAGCTAAGTTACATTTATGGCTGAAGTCAGTTACAGTAGTATCTATATGCCGTTACCTTTAAACCTGTTTGTAGCTACATTTCTACCTGAATGCAGTAACATACACACCAGTCTACGTTATTACCCGTATTCAAATAATTGTAGCTAAAATATGCAGTTTCCGGTCTTTTTCTGTGCCTATGCCGAGGATTTGTTTTATTTGCCATTATTTTATACTAAGGCAAAAAATGAACAAACTAAACTAAACTAGTTCCCGTTATAAATGTGTTCGTTGAAGTGCCAAGTTGAAGTTCAAAGTATAAATCCCCAAATTAGGACAGAATGGATGCTATTACATCCCAGAGGGTAGGATCACCGCATGCGGAGAACATTCGCCAGAATATCACGACCAACAGTATGGTTGGCACAGCTGCTGTTGTTGTGTGCTGTGTATGGCGGGCATTGCTTTAGTTTCGGGCTCAACCCTACGTTTATTGCATTTTGCACTAACACGACCAACAATCGCCCAGTTTCCATATCACAGGCTAATTTTCAGATGCGCTGTTATTGAGATAACCGCCAGAGCAAAAAAAGAGTATTACGTTAATTCAGCCACCCCTTGTTAATGAAGTATTGTTTCGACCGGTTAGCTCAGTCGGTCATAGCGTTGACTGTTATTTCAAAGGTAATGGATCGAATTCAGCGGCTGACTAGTTGGTTGTTTACTTGTGCAATCACTCAACTGTCATCGCATGCACTTAGCGATTTAATAGGTTAAACCAAAACGTTAAAACGTCTCAATTAAATACAACAAACACATTATAACAGCTTCAGTAACCCTACGATGGCCACGCTGCAATCCGACGATTTAGCATGTGATTAGGCCTACTGTGTTTTCCCATCCACGAATATAAACATATATATCTGACTATCACATGCGACCTTATCTCCTAATATGCTCTATCTTATCATATATATATATTTATTTGGAACATACCGAATATTTTTTTAATTTAACGAAATACCAATTGAACAATTTTTTAACTGTATACTACGAAAAATCCTGCTTCCGTAGCAAAATACCAAAAGATATCGACATCTTACTTCGGAAAATACCGATGATTTATATTTTTTAATCCGACATTCTTAAATAACTTTATCATCTCCAATTATCCCAACTTCCCAGGGCCGACATATAACCAGAGAAGGGATGAGTTCCTGCCCCAAATGCGCATTTCCCGCTCTTTATTCCGAGTTCCAGAGCTATTTGGATGGCGGCCAAGTCTGCCCGATGTGCTCCGAAAATGTGAACTCGGATGAACTTCTGCGCCTGAAGGATCTTCAAAAATATCTCGATAAATAATTTCCAAGGAAATTTTACCCTTAAGTTAAAGTTACATGATTCTGGCAAATTTTCCTAAGAATAGAAGTTCTTCAAAATTCCCCTGCTATTTTTCTACGAGTTTCATATAGTTATTTCAATCGCGCTGTAACTAAATTCATATACCGTTTACAAGTCAGCAATTTTTCGTAGATTTCATATATTTTGGTACATGTATTGGTTCTTCGCGAACTTCAAAAATTGCTGATTTTTCAGTATTGTACTGTGTAGCATTGTGCTAATATACTGTGCGTTTTCATGGCTATATATTAAATACTAATAAAATGTTCAGTTTCGTAAACAAATGTCAGTTTATTATTCTTTTTATTGTGCGGACTGTTAGCTTAGTCGGTTAAACCGGCCACCGCAAGCTGAAAGGTTGTGTGTTCAAAACCTGCCGTTGACTAGTCGGTTTTATCCTTGGGCAAGGCACTTCACGTAGGTTGCCCGTAACATGGATTATTTACATAAAACAGTTAAAACGTGCGAATCAGCTGCAACCCACTGTAATAGCTACGCTGAAAACAAGGTAATCTTCTACGATTGCCGGATGGTCGTGGGATAACACCTTCTTTACTTTCCAGACCACGGGGACAAGTATGGATATAATATTCTTCCGTTTTTCTCTTTACGATGGTTCAACCCAGTTCTCTGGTTAGCATTGTTCTTTAAACTTCTGTAAACACGTAAAGAATAAGATGGTTTTCATCCCATGGTGCTGGAACGCAAGGTTAGGGCGCAATAACAAGGATAACCATTAGATTTGCCTTGTTCTGAACGTCGACTTATTGAAGTTATTAAGATTTGTTAAATGCGAAGAATATCATATGTTTCAAGTCCTCGATGGGCCTTGTCCTTGACCACAATTTATTAGCAAGCGGCTAGTTTCGATCACACAACATTTATGTTGACTCCTGATGCGACACCCGTATAAGCTACTTGGCTAACCATTTTGTCTTACTTTATATTATTTGTAATTTCTGGAAAATATAAGTGAACTAAAAGCTCACGCGTATATACTTAGTTTAGTTTTTTATTATTTGTCTTTCAAAAAAGAAAGAAAGAAACCCAAACACAGAAACAGAAAATGTAGGAAAGGACAAGCAGGGAAATAACGGCAATATTAGGGGAAGAGTGGGTAAAATGGACCCTTTAATTGCAAATCGGATTTTTTACTGATATAAAGCCCGCTGGACTTAAGTTTTTCATGTTGGTGTCACCTAATACCAAAGTCTTCACACATAACATGTTAACTTTCTAATAATTTTTGTTAAATATATTTTATCAACAAAGAAAAATATTTTGTTAGTGGCCCATTTTAGACAAGGGTGTAGTCTAAAATGGGCCCCGGCCCGTTTTTGACAATAACATTTCGCTAAATAACAATATCAATATTTGCTTCCCCTATAAACAATGTTATTACTTTTCTTTTTATGATGTAGTTTTTTTTTTTAAATTTAAGACTTTGGATTACAACAATTACTTTTTATTTAATACCCAGCTGCTAGTATGCTAGTGCAATAACACCTTGCTACTTTAGTGGAAGCATAACTATCAATTCATGTTATTAATAACATTAAGAAAACCCCTTTAGTTTATTGTGAAACACATAATATGACTGTTAATGCTTAGTCTAGCCCTTTAGTTACTGTTAATGCTAAGTCTAGCCCTGTTAGTTACCAAATGAACTCAGGGGGCCCATATTAGACAAGTGACATCATACGACCTAAAATCTCTAAAAAAAATCTTAAAAAAAGAAGTTTTATTACTACCAGTAAAAGTAGGTCTAGGCTATATAGTTCTATTTAACTACAGTAAAAGTTATTTTAGTATTTAATCTTTTCTATTATATATTAGCAGAAAACAAAAATTGCAAATTTATATTCAGACCTTCTCAAACCGAAATAACTACAAAAAACATTGAGTTTGGCGATTTCACGCTCAAACTTCGGTTTGGAGATTCCATAATTTGATATACTGACACTGGTTCTTGCAGCAAATTTTATTCTTCAAAATATAGTGAAAGATTCGAGGGCAGGCCCATTTTACCCACGTGGCCCATTTTACCCACTTTTCCCCTACAATAATTTGGGCACAAGGTAAAAATATAATTAAAACCATTGAAAAAAACAAACCGACGAGGCCATAAACCAAATTTGTTAAGGTGTTGATGTACGTATTTTCACCGCCAGGTATTCGGGCAAACCAGTTCTGTCCGCAAGTGATGTTAAATGACCTCAGGGCATAGATTATTGCGAAACAGATTTAAAAAAAGATCGTCAAATGTCTAGAAACAGCCAAAAGGCATTGTTAATTGGAAACGAACAGGCTGATGCTATATACTGCACTGGAGAATTCATTACAGGTGGAGCCGCACAGAATCGAAAAAAACTTAAATAGTATATTAATATTATATAATTAATTAGCATAAATGTATTGAAAGATAGAAATAAACAACTGAAGAGCATACGTAAAATTCCCCAGTTTTATTTTTGGCGGGGGTAGTTAAAAGAACAGTATAGTTGAAAGCAGCATGGTCTAATAACATGTAACCAAAATTTGCCTGTATAGACAGTTTATCAAAGAATATCCATTCTTTGTTTCCGTGAACATTAAAGCGCGGTGAATAAGGAGGTGTTATCGTACAAGCAATTCAGACTTTTCCTTGCACCCACCGACGAGTTATCGGTGCTGTTGCAGTGTATATATATATACCCTAGACTTTCCTTTAACTTTTTTAATAAAAGCCCCTTATAAACTGAGTTCAGTGGTGTCCGCGCTTTGCCCAAGTACAAAACCGTCCAGCCATCAACAGGTTTCGAATCTACAGCATTTTCTATAGCCTCTTCCACCGACACTTTAGAGTTAGACTATAGTCTATCTTTCAACTAAATATCGCTTTCTGTCCAGCCGACTTTAAAAATGTCGAAAACAATTCTTACCCCTTGTGTAAATTTTATTACGATATGTTTGCTTGCCACTTTAATTATCACCCCCCTTACTGTGTATATAAATACTGCATCACGAGATGACATGAAACAGAATTCAATCATGGACAAGTTAAGAAGCTTCGTCCAAGTTCGAACTTCAGACGAAGCTCATCATTTTCAAAAAAGATCAAGAAACTCAAATAATAGTAAGTCATGTTTATTTCTTTATTTATTTGTATTCTCGTGGATGGGCTGGTGCAGACACCTTGCTGTATATTGGATAAGGATATTTATGTTTTTGCGAGTAGCCGACTGCTGGTATAGAAGATACACTCTTCTGTATTGTAAAGGCCGAATATAAGCACGGCGTTCGGAATTAAGCTCTGTGTCGTATTCAATTCCCTTGCTTGCCTATTTTTAATTTTCATTTTTTGGTGGTAAGCAATAAAAGCAAAATTGTGCGCTCAGCGCGGTGGTCTTAGATCGAACCTCGTACGAGCAATGTGAAAATTAATCCACTCGGGAGAGTATCTCTACTAGGTGGGTGCTGGCAGACACTATCCACGAGTACATCCACAGCGTGCAATCCACGTTTCGGGCAGTTTTATTCCATTTTTTTAAACCGAGCCAAGTTTCGAACCCATAGTGGGCTCGTCACTAGGACCGTTTTTTTGTATAAGACTCGGTATATATATCGGTCGCGTTAATCATTTGGCCACACAACCGTACGGCAGTTTTATTCCATTATTTAAAGTAACCTGGCAGACTTTATTCACGCCCTCCAGCGGATGAGACTGGAGACTGTGCTGGATAACCGCACTACCACTTTTTTTGTATTTTTTGTGGAAATTAATCCACTCGGGAGGCTAACCATAACTTTTTACAGGCTGTATTTAGCACTAATGTATATAGCCTGGTATAATTAATACTAGTGAGTATTGACCAGATTAAAATATTTCTCTCCAGATACGACGAAGAAACCATCCGCCCATGAGATCGCCTGTAAAAAGTGGAAAACGTGCGAAGAATGCGTCAGTATCACGAGTGGCAACTACCAATGCCTGTGGTGCAAGAAGGGAGACAAGTAAGAGGCACTTAATCTGCCGCTGATAGGAATAAGCATTTTGCTAACGCGAATAATACGAGTAATTTCAAAAGGGTAGAATATGAAACATTTATGTTTTATCCTCGTGAATTAAAAGCTGCTGTTTATCACTAAAACAGAAATACGTTATCACTAAGCAATTGTCAGATTACATCGTGCGTATTTCTAGTTACTAGAGCTATTATTGCAGTCTTTCCTATATGGCTGGTTGGATGGTATTACGTTTGGCTGGGTGGTAGAGCTTCGACCCGTAAGCCGAAGGGTTTCGTAATTGAACCAGCGCTAGTTATAGTTGGTTTTGTCCTGTGGTAGATTACTTATCGGAATTTACTTGAACCTAGTGACAGGATAGGATAGGATAGGATATTCATGTTCATCCCCGTGAATGGGAAAACCAAGGGGGTTAACACACGGGCAATCGTCAGATCACCTCGCGCCCATCGTCGGGTTACCGGAGCTATTGCAGTGTGTTGTATATGATAGACACGTTCCTTCAATTTGGTAGAACCCATTAATCCGCTGGGTTCAGGCAATGTCCGTTAAGTGCCTTGCCCAAGGACACAACCGACTAGTTAGCGACCAGTTTCGCACCTGCAACCTTTCGATTGAAAGGCGACGCACTTAACCGCTAGACCACCGGGCCGGACAATGACCAATAATATTTATTAACTGCAGCTAAAAATGGTAACCGTGTAGACACAAAGTAAACTGATGATTAAGCGTTTTTTTTTAGTTTCGAACCCATGATGGGCACGTCCCTTACATCGTTTTTGATATAGTTGGTATATGTATCGGTCGCGTTAACGGTTAACCATTATGCCAAACGACTGTATCAGCGTTTTATAAAGCTATTCAAGGTCACACGCACTGTCATATATAAGCCACCGTACGTTGGCATTATGCATGGTTAATAGCCTAAATCACACATTTCTAATGCGTATAGATGCAGTCATTACCCGTACAAACACATTGTCCCCCAGTCTTCCGAGTGTGACTGGGAGAATGCTCGATGGGGAGTTTGCTGGGTTGACTTCCGTGCGATGGTCATCACCGTTAGCATTATTGGTGAGTACGTTCGTTTGCTTGCTAGTGTTTTGATGTCTGTCATTGCTTGTATTAGAATATTCTTGTTTTGTTTAATATATGGGCTTTGTTCCACAGGCAATAAAACATCCTGTGTCCACCATTGCCAGAGCCGTTAGGTGTGTTGTTTGTATGCTTGAGACGTTTCTACTATTGTAGAAAAAACAATTAATTCACTGGGTTCAGGCGCCGTCCGCTAAATGTCTTACCCACGGACACCCGACTAGCCGTGATAGGTTTCGATCCCAGAACATTTCTGCTAGCTACTGACGACGTATGTTCTAACCGAATGGGAGTTAAAACAGACTAAACTTATTCAATTTCACGTTTCTTTAGGGGCTGTACTGCTAATTGCGATCTGCTGCTGCATAGTAAAGTTTTGTAGATGCCTCACAGATGTCTTTCACGTGACCAAATATTGCTGTTGCTGCGAATGCTTTGCCGGTGAGTAGATAGGATATTTAATTGTTTTATTTCAACGTTGGGTTATAGCATAGCTATTGTGGTAAGTGTTATATGATTAAGACGTTATTTCAGTTTTAGTACAACCCGTTATATTAATTTGGGTCAAACGGTATCAGTTACTGCCTTGCACAAGAACACAAACGTCCAGCTGACGACCACTTTTGACCCAACAGCGTTCAGGCTAAATGGTCACGCACTAACTATATATAATACACAGTAGTATAGGGGGATAATTCGTCTGTTGGAGGATTTGGCAACGTATCACAGATTCGAGACTGATGTGTTGTTGTTAAATGAGACGTTTTCACTATATTAAATTACCAAATAAAATGTCCATGCGGTGTTCGTTAAGGATATTGCAGGGACACCACCGACTGGTTTCGATCCGACAAAATTTCGCCTGAAAACCCACTGCGCTAAGACGTCCAAACACTTATCGCTAGTATTGGGCCAATATACGACAGATGGTATTGAGGCAGTGTATAACACATTCAATATACCTCAGACTCTCGCTCATCTCGAAAAGAAGAGAAAGCTTTGAAACGACTTGAGCGAAAACTAGAAATCCAGGCCAGACATCAAGAAATGATGATCCGATACGGCACTCAGCGTCCAGGGGGAGTTCCCTATGGTAGTACCGGGAACTACACGCAATTTGAAAACACGCCGATATAGTCTTGATATATTTCGTTTTTTATTTGTATATTGCATTTAAATACATAAAATTGCCATTTTCGTTTACAATTTGCATAGATTAAGGAAACTCACAGGAAGAAAACATGTACTGGAACTTTTTTTACTTCACTGGAGAGATAAAATGAAGATTAAGAATTAAATAAGAGAATGCCATACAATTGGAACATTTATAGAGACATAAGACACAGTGTTTTGTAAGTCACACAGTGAAGGGTTCGGTTGGAACTAGGTTTTTTAAAAGATTCTTCTTATTTACTTTACCCATTGCGTTTCTGGGAATTTTCTTCACAAACATAAACTCCCTCGGTACCTTATAGCTCGCCATGCGGCTACGACACCATTCTAATAACTCAGTTTTATTTAATCTCGAGGTTTCCTTCAATGCAATGATGGCCGTGACCTTTTGACCCCAAACGTCATCAGGTACTCCTATCACCGACACCTGCAGAAAAAGTCAGGGACAAAAAGTTCAATAATTTGTGGATAAAAAATTTACAAACACCACTAAAATGTATTATATCCAGCGTTTTTGATTACAAAAATTAGTTTAATTTTCTAATATATGTTTGACAACTTTTCCAACTAAAAACTAAGATTTTCGGCCTTTTTGGACAAGTTTTAATTTTATAAAGTGACGAGTCCATTATGTGTTCGAAACTTAACCCGGCAAATAAATTAAATAACAGTGCATTGCCCCAGCACATGAGACTTTGTCCGGCCCGTTGGTCTAACGGTTAAGTGCGTCGCCTTTCAATCGAAAGGTTAAAGGTGCGAAACAGGTCGCTAGCTAGTCGGTTGTGTCCTTGGGCAAGGCACTTTACGGACATTGCCTGAACCCAGTAGATTAATGGGATCTACCAAATTGAAGGAACATGTCTATCATATACAACACACTGCAATAGCTCCGGTAACCCGACAATGGGCGCAAGGTGATCTGACGTTTGCCCGTGTCTTAACCCCGTTGGTTTTCCCATCCACGGGAATAAACATGAATATTCTATCCTATTCTAGACTGTCAAGCGTATGGTTTCAATCACGCTACAATCCGGCATATGATGCGATGCGTTCCCACGAGCTATAATTCCCGAGGAATCTTAAAACCTCTACCTCAGTGATGTCAGAATGCTCAAGAAGATCCCGTTCAATATCCAGCGCACTTAATTTATAACCTCCGCTTTTGATAATATCAACCGACGTACGACCAACAATGCGGAAAGCGCCATTTTCAAACACGCCTGTGTCCCCTGTTTTAAACCAACCTGTATAAAAATAAATTGTTAATGTGATTTATAAAAACTTTTTTAATACGTCTAACAGGATATGATACTCATGTTTATCTCAGGGTTGGGAATGTTAGTCGTGATCACATAAAACAATGAAGTAGTCTTCAGATTTACTTCCATAAAGTTACTAAAAATATACAAGAATATATGGTGCAGTGCAATAGCTTCTGTATACTGATAGAGGTATTTTTATTATTATTATTGGCTTTTGTAATAACTGGTGGATGATGATGTGTTATAAAGCTGTGTGTTCGCGTTCGGGCATTTAATGATCAACACAGGTTTAAATTAGTAAAAAAACGGGGTTTAGTATGCTGCATGAGAATTGAACCAGGAACCCCTGTGATTCACAGACACTGTATTCCATTCACCCTGTGGTCAAACTAAATACGGATCGCTAAACTCACCGTCTACAAATGTTTCTTCTGTAGCTTTGACATTGTCCCAATAGCATTGAAACATTGCATCTGATTTCATGAGTAGTTCGCCAGCTTCATGAGATATTCCCAGCGTTTCTTTAATTTGTTGGTCTTTGTACAGAACGTTGTATCTAATAATTGCAAGAAAGTATTTGACAATGACAAATATAAAAGAGCCAAACGATACAGTAAACCAATTAAACAATTCAGCTACATTTTAAACAAATTACAAAGCACGATAATTAGATTGAATTAGTTATTGTAATGAAGATTGAAGGGAAGATTTATCTTTAATTTGCTAAAGAATATGGATAAATTTATATATATATGTGACTTGTCATCCACCACAGGCATTCATGTCAAGCAAGTACAAAAGTTAAAACTTACCTCTGTCTTTTAATGAAAAAAACTGGCAGAATAATTTACTACTTTAACCATGGAATTTTGGATTTTGAATTTCAGTAGTGTTAAATATTTTTTTGCTCATGGCAGTTTTTGGTTAATTTCTATGTTAACAAGTGTAATACCTGGAATAATGTGGGTTGCCGTGTTCATCAGATGCAGCAATTTTGGCTTGCACATGTGGGAAAGGTAATCCCACAGACCCTGTTAAATGTTATGTTTCCAACAGTTAATTAACGGTTTTCTAAATATATGGCAGTGTTTGGCATGTGGCGATAACCAGTGTGATAATTTTTTTATTTATTGGTATAAACTTAAATATTCTATCCTTTTTTGTCCGATTATTGAGAGATCTAGTTTGTGATGGCTACATTAAACCATGCTGTAATAGGTGAACAACTAGTTTATAATTACCTTACAAATGCAATATAAATGTTGTTCTTAGCACATAATATTCAGTAGCAATAACTATAAAATTTCCCTGTAAAATAAGCACGAACTTATAAACAATTACCTGGTACACGGATTCCCCTATAAGAGTTAGTGATGCCCATTCCAAATTCTGTCATTCCATATCTTTCCAACAGCATGTGGCCTGTTATTTCCTTCCATTTTTCAAGTACTGGTAGTGGTAGGGCAGCTGATCCTGTTTTATAGTGGAAAAGAAAAAAGCATTGAAACTCTACATTTTCTTATTGAATGTTTTGAAACATTCCATTCCCTTCCGATCAGAGATATTGTTAGATTTTATTTCTCAGATAAGACAGGATGCTTAATTCTTGCTTACCGTATTTTATGGACCATAATGAGCACTTTAAATCATTTTTTTCCCAAAAATGTTTAATGCGCCTTGTAAAACGGTGCACCTAATGTATGAATCAGGTAGTGCTTTATGCATTATTTCCTACACTTAAAACCTGTACTGGTACTATTGTTTTAGCAGTAAACTACAAACAGCCGTAAAAAACGCTGCCTTTTGTATAAAAAAAAAACAATCTGAACAATTTGTTATACATGAAAAAGATATTGCTTAGATATTGCTTAGGATTTTATGAAACTTATTGTTCTATTGGAGGTACAACAATCATGCCTTGCTTTTTGACACAGGAAATTAGTAAGCAGTGAATGTTGATATTGTTATTTTCTGCACAAATTTCCGATGTGCAAATATAGCTATAACAATTGGTCAGCTTACAATTCAATATTTAAACTTAAAAATCTACCATAAAAACACAACAAGTTAAAAAGATTTTAAAAAAACATACGGGTTGTATGTAAGCAACCTAAAAATTGAGAAAGTTAGAAAATATCAAACACGTTTATTTGAAATTCTACCTGTCCGTACCAGAAACCATCAGTCTTATATCTTTGCATTTTCTCCTTGTATCTTCTGGACACATGTTGTGTTTGTCAAAGTACTGAATAAGCTTGGTGTAAATTGTAGGCACCGCCATAAACACATTAACTCGGGATTTTGAAGTTGAATTTTTATCCAAGAGATGACTCCAAACCTAGTATGCGATATAATATTGTTATTAGTTAAATCATAGTGATATATTGTAATAACCATCAGTACTGGTAATAAATTTAAAAAAAACACACCGTACATACTCGCAGAAATTTTTTTTCCTATATTTAAAAAAAAATATAGGTGTGACCAATCCGCCCGACATGCAAATCGCCACCAAGTCGAAACAAAATTGAAAGTTTTCAGCTATTGCAAGTATCATATTGAAAATTGTATGGTCTGGGTTTGCATACATGCACTTATTATTATCGCTCACAAGTGTCAATAAACATATTTTGATTATATTAAGCCTTACAAAATAATAGGAAGTTATCTATGCAAAAAAGCTAGGGAAAGAACCTTTTAAATACCTAGAATTTCACTGCGATTTATAATGTGCAAGTCAACACTAAATTAAACTTTTTTAACTTAACTAATAGTGCGACCTAACGGTGGCGCGACCTATCGGCGAGTGTATACGGTAAATATAACACATCTTATATCAAAAAATTTTTGATTGGGGGTTACCTTTCTAGCATGAAAGCTTGGATCCATGACCACCTTCGCACCAATTGACAAGGGGGTCAATAAACCATTTACCAGACCATGTATATGGTGCAGAGGTAATACATGCAACAAAACATCCGATGGTGATATTTCCCACGACTTAATCAAAGATTGCGTCTTTAAAAATATTTGGAATCAGTGGGATAGGGTAAATACATGTATGATAAAACACTACAACTGCAATAGCTCCTGTAAAAAACAACTGTTGGCAGGAGCTAATTTAAGGGCGATTACTGCGTTATAATCCCTTCATTGTACAATTCTATGGGATAAATATGAATATCAGGGGGGAGGTGGTAAAATCACAATGATAATAAACTGTGGGGGTTCGTCTGAAATCAATTTGAATCAACTAAATCAATAAAGTGTTTTTATTAAGTACTTAAAACACACTTTTATTGGTTAAAACTTGCATTAAATACTTAACTAGTTCAATAAATAAAATGTTTTTATACGGGACACGTATTAGAAGAGGATATTCATGTTTATTCCCATCAAAGAAAAAAAAACGGGTGCGTTAATGCACGGACCATCGTCAGATTATCTCGCGGCACTGTTGGGTTATTAAAACTATTGTGGTGTATTGTGTATGATTAAATACATCCTTTAATTTAGTAGATCCCATTAATATTAATATATTGTTTGAAGTAAAATTAATACCTGGACTTTAAGGTTGGAATGATTGAACAGAACTCCCTTTGGCGAACCCGTTGTGCCACTTGTATATAATATTAATGATGGTTTATTGTCATGTTCAATGGGTAAGAATGGGAATGTTTCAGAGGTGTCATTTGAGTTCATTGGATTTTCATTCAAGTCATCAACTTTGACATGGTCAAAATCTATGTTCTTCTGCATTTTTTCAACAACCTTAAAAGAAACAAATTTAGGAACAATCTTTAATACTTTTAATATTTTTACCGTATTTTTCATGGGTTATTAGAATTGTTTTTGTGCTTTATTACATATATATACTCTGTTATTACATTGTCTTTATTTTTTAACATTAACTCTTTCACTCCCGGCTAAATGCATTAATTCAAACATGCTGTCCCGCAGTGTTTTTTTACAATTTTTAGTCATTTTCAAATTAGCACAGTTTTTTAAAAGTTTATGCTATGATTTAATATTTAGTATGGTTGGAAAGATAATTTACCCCTCTTTTAAACAAGCCACATACCTAGAATCTACCTCCAATAAAAAATAAATTATGTAAATTTTAGTGAACACCACTTTATATGTAAAGAAAATTCTGCTCGACTTTAAAAAATTTGAGGTGCACTGACAAACGAAATACTCACTAATTATTGGTATGCCCAAATGATATGAAAATTGGAATGTAGACTGTCTAATAGTTTTTGTACTCAGGAAAATTTGAACTGTATTTTTATCTTTAGTAGTTTTTTTACTATTCCTAATTGAAATTTCCCTTTATTCTAACTATATTATGAAAAAATGAACCAAAACGCATTGAAGTTTTGTAGAACTAAAACAGTGAAAAGTATAAAAAAAACAGTGAAGGAACTGTAAAAAGGGCATACAAAAGCAAACAAGCACAAATACTATTTCCAATATTCTCGAAGTGTATGATATTCATCAAAGCAGGGCACACGCAACTAGTCTTGCCGCCTTTTTCTTTATCGTGTGCTTAGCACGCCCAGCTGGGTTCATGCTTTGGTGAACACGACGCTTACCGCCTGTAGCGAAAATGTCACCAACGCTCTCCCTCTTATCTCAACGGGACGAAATTCACAGAGAATGTAAAATAAGACTTGCTTGACAAAAAGAGCTTCTCCGCAAGTTAACACGACTTCTATTGGCTGAGTTAGTCACGTGTAAATTCGTGTAAAATAGATAAAAATAATAGGCGAAGCCTTGAAAAAGAAAGGCTATCACTCCTCGCATTTTAAATATTTCTCCACGAAAATTACAGATAATAAATTAGAGGGTTTCCTTGATCGAATGAGCCATAGCTGAGGTCTCTACTATTACACATTGCGGAGAAATCGTTTTTTAGATTTGCAGCCATTTATGTGCAACCATGTTTTCCCAGCAACTCGCGATATATATCCCCAACTCGCGATATATCGCGAGTTGGGACAGAAAGAGTTAAACATAGTTTTATTTCGTCTAAACAAATGCATAATTGCATAGAGCCTCACAACAAGTACAGATTTCTTACACCATTTTCATCTTTTCACTACAAGCTCGAAATTCAACAAAAATAAATAAACTTTGCCTACCGGGAAAAATTCGGGTGTCGAAATTACCACTTTTGCTCTTGAATTTTTGACCACATATTCCAACTCCGTGGATTGGTGCTTAGGAGATAGTGGGACAGCTATGGCACCACATGACCACGCTGCGTGTAAGCTTGATATAAATCTGTTGTCATTTGGGGTGAGAATGCACACCCTTTCACCTTGAAGCTTGGAAGTTTTATTTCCAAGCAATTTTTCTGAAAATTGAATAATATTGTTAATTTACCAAATAATTTTATAGGTAGGTACATTTATAAAATAAAGTCTGAATACAATCACTACACAAAAGTGTAGCCTATTTAACTAAATATGATATTGTGCATTGTTACATATTGATTTGTGGCATTATGTTATTCTTACCCACTACAATGAGATTTCAAGTACTTCTTATTATTAAATTTTCAATTTTGTATAGTATACAATTTTTAACGATATTTAAGTAATTTAATACTTTTAACCTTTACATATTGTGTACTTTTTGCTCCAGATTCATACCTTTTAAATAAGCACTGTTGGCTGTGAGTTTCTGCAAACTGTGGCTTCCGAATTCATCTTGGAGTTCTTGACGTAGTATGCTTGCATGTGAAAAGTTTACGACCCTTTGAAGCGAATTGCTAGGAGTCCGAAAGATATTACAACGTAAAGTGTAGCAGGGTAACATTAATTTAAACATCTTAATCTATGTTATTTAAAGAAGTCCACCTGTTATTTTAAAGAAGATTGATATAAGATAATTATTTAATACTGATAAATAAAATAAATAACAGATACGGCTAGGGACAGAACGGTAGTCTGTTTTTTTTCTGCTGGGTGGCGCTATTTATTTTTTTGGAATTATCTGGGGAGTGACGATTTTCAAGTGTTAAGTGGCTAAGCGGTACCTATAAATACTACAGAATCGCTTGGACCGCTTGGATCGCATGGAGCGCTTGGAGTGCTTGGATCGCTTACTATTCTTCGTAATTACAAAAGCCATGATATTAATGTTAGGGTTGGGGTTATAGTTAGTTCTGGGGTTGAGATTAATGTTTGGGACAGGGTTAGAATTACTTTCCATAGCAATTTAAGTGATCCAAGCGGTCCTGTAGTATTTAGAGGCACCCGCGACTGAGTGGTCGTTTACTAGTTTTCGCACTTACTAATCGTATTCCTCGTTAGTATAGTGGTAAGTATCCCCGCCTGTCACGCGGGAGACTATGGTTCGATTCCCCGACGGGGAGGTTTTTGTCGGCTTTTTAACTCTTTTGTTTCTTAGTTATACACAAACTTATATTGCCGCATTCAGCTTGTCTGAGCATTTTTTGAATTTGTCCAAGCATTGGCTAAAGTAATCGATCTTATAACATTAAAGCTCCTTGCAGGTTTATCACTTCATACTTTGAATTGATTGTAAACACTATTTACTTAAAATGCGTAAATGGTGTAATAAACATGGGGCTAGAGTTAGTGTTAGTCTTGCTGTTGAGATTAGTGTTTAGGAATTGGTTAAAATTAGGTTCCATAGTTTTGGTGAGCAGTTTCCCTCCTTCCCGCTTTAGTACAGATGATAAATAGCGCCATCCAGCAGAGAAAAATCAGACTACCGTTCTGTCTCTAGCCGTATGTATAAATAACATACCAATTATAACATTTTGTGTCGACTTGCTAATTAAGTTACAAATCTATGATTAAATAATTTTGTTTCATTATATAGTTGACCCAATCACAGCATCTTCTCATTTTTTGTAACCACAAATTAACATTAAAAGCGTGGTCACAAACAAATGTTTGAAAGTTACCCAAAACTGTAAATCAATCTAAAATAAATACAAAAAATACAAAATTCTTATCGAGGGGATTTTCCCTATTGCAAGAATATTAAATTTTCTTATCAACTACTACCATAGAATACTATATAATATAGTATTCTATGATACTATAGTTTTAGCAGTAACTGTTTTTTTAGTTCACCACCACTACTAATACATTGTACGGTCGTGTGGCCAAATGATTAATGCGACCGATACATATACTACATACAATAAAACTGTCTTGCTTCAATGTAGTTATCGGAAAATGTCTCTACAAAGTAAATTAGTTTTCCGACCACTATTAAACAAGAGTCTTAATCATAAAAACCACCACCCACACTGCAATAGTTCCGGTAACCCGACAGAGGACGCGAGGTAAACTGACAATTACCCTTGTAAGAAATTGAGAATGCTTTAGTAACCAGGTATTGAGACGAATACCCATGTGATAACGCCCTTTGCGTTTTTTATTACCAACGATAAACAGGATGTTCTATATTGTTCAGTCGCGAGTGCACAATAAGTCGTTGGTACGATTTTTACGACTTACTGCGCGGTTGTGTACAACGGCAAGGCATTTAACATGTAACTTTTTACAAACTAAATTAATCTAAATTAAATCAAGCATAAAACATATTAAAACAGCGCCGACAACAGGTTTGCAGGAACGAGGTGATTTAGCAGTTATGGTTGACGTTTCCATAAGAAAAATAAGCATCCAACCACTCTTTAATCTCAATTTTAGATGTCTATGTCCCGTAGAGATATTTTTCGGGAAAATAAAGGACTTTGTAATTATGACGTCAGATCACTGTCAACATCTGATAACATGCTTGAGCGAACATAGACAGACGAAATCAAATTCTCAATACCGACTTGACGCGAGGAAGGCTTGTAACCACTTCGACTAGTCACGTCAGTCGTCAGGCGTCAGTGACGCCTTTAGTGTAATGTTGAAGCGAGACGTCAGCAACCGAAGCGTCAGGCTGGCGAACTCGTCAGCAACCAAGCGTCAGGCTGGCGAACCCGTCAGCAACCGAAGCGTCAGGCTGGCGAACCCGTCAGCAACCGAAGCGTCAGGCTGGCGAACCCGTCAGCAACCGAAGCGTCAGGC
The DNA here is from genome assembly GCA_000149265.1 of Ciona savignyi. Taxonomy (NCBI): domain Eukaryota; kingdom Metazoa; phylum Chordata; class Ascidiacea; order Phlebobranchia; family Cionidae; genus Ciona; species Ciona savignyi. Next base: position 555,797 of record CH002458.1, on the reverse strand, counting down.
TGGCGAACCCGTCAGCAACCGAAGCGTCAGGCTGACGAACCCGTCAGCAACCGAAGCGTCAGGCTGGCGAACCCGTCAGCAACCGAAGCGTCAGGCTGGCGAACCCGTCAGCAACCGAAGCGTCAGGCTTAGCTGAGTAGGAAGCAACCAACACGTTAGCGAATGTCGGTAATTTACTAATTTGTATTTTGTACCGTGGATTGTTGTTGAAAGTAGGCTAGTGTAGAAGATGAAAAGAGAGTACCAAGCTCAATAAAGTATTCTTAATTATCATTAAAATTATCTGTTTCATAATAATGTTAGATTATTCCCAACAATACTGGGATAAGTGCCAAACCATCATTCTTATTTATTAGATTAATTTAAGTATTTAATACATATCATATCTTATAACACAAGGATTGTGAATAGCGTGGCAAGGCAGCAGAGATGTGTTGTATTGTCAACTGCATGTAATCGCTTTTACTTTATCACCTGACCTGCTGCCCAGTCTAATTTCAGTTAACATAACTAGTGTACCGTACTTATATATATACATTCGACTTGCAATATGTAGAATTGAATTATTTATTATATTACCTAGTGCTTTGTTGTAGGTATGATGTTCTATCTATACTTTTACATATCAATTTAAAACAAGGTATATTTAGGTCCAGCATATCAAACAAATTTGATTTTGTGGCAAGAGTGACATGGTGCCACAAATGACAGCAGACCCATGTATGCTGTAAGGAATGATTTCTTTAAGGTTTGTAGAACACATATATATATATGCGTGTGATTTCCGCTAAAAGCAATTTAGTATTACATTTTCTTTTCACTAGGAGGCAGCAAAGTCATCAACAAACAACAGCCAAAGTTGAATCCAAACAGAACTGAACAGACAGACCACTTGCCCCTCACCCATAAGCAACACAGTTTTTTGTACGATTTTGCATTTAATAAACAGAATTTTATTAGAATACTTGACATGTACGTTGTTACCTATTTGGCAAAAGGGTGAGTAACCAGGTGGGCAGAATTAAAAATGAAGTCCAACATTTAAATAAAAGTTAGGCACTGGTGCACAGCATGACATTACTTTAATGCACAAACTGCATCAATAAATTTTTCATTTTCTTCAGAAATAGTCTTCAATCTTTTCATTTTCTTGTGCAATCAGTGCTCTATCCTTCCTCTGACAGAAGTTTGCACATTTTCTCCCATTTCTCCCCCTCTTCTTTAGCTGGAAACCAAAAAATATATGTGATTAAAGCAACACAAACATTTTTTAATTAAAGCAAGAGCATTTTTCTATGTTGTGTACCTTCTGGCTATGTCTCCTTTTTGTTCGACCCTATTGACCTAGATATAAACTCTCACTGCCCAAACAAATCATTACCTGACACTCCAGCCAACTACTGAGGCTAATTTTCTGTTCCCTTATTCTCATCACGAGCTTTTGCCTCTGTACCTAAATTTATAAATACTTAGCTGCCTTCTCAAAAAGATTGCTTATTGAATGTTAGGTTATGATTATAAACATATTCAAAACACTAGATAATATACGGGTAGGTAGTATAACTATTTACTTTAGTAAATAAATATAATAGGAGTGAATAAAACTTACCAATGGATTCTAAAATAAATATATCATTGGTCTGTTTGGTCATTTCTGATGGGCCAGCCCTCATCTTCATTCACCGGTGGTAATGGGGGTTCACTGCTAAAAAATTGTTCAGTGGCTGCAGTTAAAGGTTCAGAATCCATGGAGATATATTCAACACCTCCACTCGCACATGCCTAGAAAATTAAATTTGTGCAAACTGTTAATCTTTTACAGTACTATTAAAGAAGTAACAATATTTAATGGTAAGAAATGCAGGCACTTTTTCAATATTCTAAAAAACATGGCACAACTTCCAGCACGTTTTCCAACATCCCAAACAGTTTTTACAGTCTCGGAAAAAGAACCTGAAAATGTGTCGCATCAGGGTAGTCATACAATACCCTTACCAAATAGCTGTAAGCCATAAGTACATGTTGCTGTATTTTAAATTGCTGGACTAAAACAGTACCCTGGTACCATAGTTGATAAAACTACCTACCACGCTTTTTGATGCAAATATCCGGTTCATTGCATCAAAAAATGGCCAAGCTAGAGCTTTTTGGGATGCTGCACCAGATTTGTTTAATCCGCCACAGAATTCATGATACGTTTCCTTGAGTTTCTTTCATTTGTTTTTGATTTGCGAACAAGAAGTTTAAAGTTCATGATGTACATTCTTAGTGTTGTCTTCTCGGTATTGTATGGAACTGCTCACTTACACACACAAAAATACAATCATTTTGGATTCGAATCTCTCAGGATCGTGAATTTAACTACAACAAACTAATGAGGTAAACATTAATCAAAACTATTCGAGAATAGGATTCGAAAATACTTTTGTAGAAATGTTCCAGAATAGTCTAACTTTTTAACTTTCCGGGCTCAATCTATTTACTATTTCAAATCTTTGTCACTCTTAACTAGCACTGACGCTTCGGTTGCTGACGGGTTCGCCAGCCTGACGCTTGGTTGCTGACGAGTTCGCCAGCCTGACGCTTCGGTTGCTGACGAGTTCGCCAGCCTGACGCTTCGGTTGCTGACGTCTCGCTTCAACATTACACTAAAGGCGTCACCGACGCCTGACGACTGACGTGACTAGTCGAAGTGGCTCGCACCGTTGTTGCTTGACGCTGAGACAACGCTTCGTCAGATTTATTGGGCTAGAAGTTTAACAGAACCCGGTGTAAATTAGACCTGACAAAGAACGTATTGTAAAAATTATATTTTTCAATATCTGACCGTAGGCTAACTAAACGAAATCCGACATAACGGCTCAGGTCTCAGGATATAGAGTTTATTGTGTGTGCAATTTAGTACAAAGGCTATTAAGTTTACGAGATTGTATTCCTTATTTTACTACGATAGAGTTACATCGTGAATAACATAGCTTAAGTTATAGCCAAACACTACATTTTATTTTAGATTTTTGGTTTGTCACCTTGTTTATTACCAAGAGTAGTGAAAAGTGCTTTGTTTATATACATACCATACACGTTACACACAAAAACGCGTGGAAATAGAAGTATCAACATTATTCAATTGCTTCTTACGTCTAAGTAATTCAAATCATTTACCACTTGCCTATTTTTATAAATCTAGGCAAACTAGGTATAGTTAAGTTTTGGTATATTTCACATCGAAAGTCCTTGACTTTTTTATGTAAATGTAAAAAAAATATGTTATGTTGCAGTCTATTTGTTTATAAATTTGTGTTTGCTTAAAAGTTCATCAATAAAATGAATATAACACAGAAACAAGTTTAAATCGGAATTTTCTTCACATAAATTTGTTTAAGCATTGAATGAATAATTTACAATATTTGATTCCTACATATGTAAGCTTATATTATGATCCTATAATGCTAATATGCACATTGTAGAACCATTCATTTTTAATCAGGTTCCTGTAAGAGTCATCAAAATAATGTATGAATAATATTTTTAAAATTATGATTCAAGCATAGTTGTATTTTTTATATGTATAATATTTTTCATCGATAATATACAACAAATAGAATTATTATCAGCTAGATATTAATAGCCTATAGACCTTTAGTGTAAGCAAGCGTTTTATGTTCAATTTGTTACATATTAGTTTACATTGATTTTTGGTAGATTGAATAGATATGTGAATTATTGATGTGCACACTGTGTTAAATAGCTCCATGCTTTACGTTTAATCTTTAAATAGATAATATTATGTGCTTTGAGTATTGGTTAGATTACATTATTATCCCCTTACAAATGTAGTTTGATAAGGCCATTAGTAGATACATTATATGCTAGTATATATTATATCAGATATAAGATAATCTTAAGTTTAAAATTCTCCTTTTAAGCAGTTCATGTGTATATAGTTAAACTTTATCTGTTAACTGAATGTAATTACTAATTATAATCCAACTATTTATGCGGAATAATGTTTCAACAAAGTCATTCTGACAGTGCCGTGATGGTTCAGAGTCTACTGAGTGAAATCTACAATCGGTATCAATTTCAAAAACAATTTGACAGCTCGACTGAGACATCTTGCCTATCAGACGGTATTTTGAGCCAAACTCAAACCCTTTCTGATGCTGATGCACATCGACAAAGCAGCAAAAACTTGCAAAAAGCGTTTTTAGAATCTATGGACGCTGAAACTTTAGACTCGATAAAATCGGAGTTGGATGAAAGAGTGAGTCGTGTATGTCATGCGAGACTTGTGCGGCAGTTAAAACAAAGAAATCGTCTAAAAGACAAGCACAAAAAGTTCTGTGACACAATTACTGCTGTTCTTCAAGCCACATCTCAAAAACGTAAAGTCGATGCAAATTTAAAGTTTAATTTGGAACCCCAGCCGGGGAAGGAAGGATTTAAATACTGGCATGATGCATTGAGAGCTTTAGTTCGTCTTCCAAATGGATTACCAATTTGTTGGAGAAAAAAAATTTGGCTACATCGAGCTGAACATTACTTAGATAACCAGTTTCCAAATGAAGACTGGAAAACTGCTATCAGCCGGGTCTTTAGCGACAGAATCTGCCCAAATGACGAAAATTTGGGGAATCAAATCGTTAAAGATTTGCACAGAACGGGATATACTGGTCTTGACCTCGGCAGTAATTATGACAATCAGATTGTTTTAAAACGAGTTTTACTTGCATATGCAAGGTGGAATCAGTCTGTGGGCTACTGCCAAGGTTTTAATGTCATCGCTTCTTTGATTTTGCATGTAACAGTGGGAGATGAAATCGCAGCATTCAAAATAATGGTACATCTTGTTGATGGTGTTTTACCGGAAAATTATTTCGCTAACAATCTTCAAGCTTTGTCTGTTGACATGGCGGTTTTTCGGGACTTGCTACGTGCCCGACTACCACAGCTGTCTAAACATTTAGATGGTTTGCAGAAAGAAGCAAATGAACACAGTTCCAGTTACGAGCCACCACTGACCAATGTTTTTACTATGCAATGGTTTCTTACACTGTTTGCTACCTGTCTACCGACTGAAACTGTATTACGGATTTGGGATTGTATAATGTTGGATGGTAATGAAATTCTAATGAGGGTAGCTCTTGCAATTTGGGCCAAACTCGGAGAAAAAGTAGGAGAGGCGCAATCGGCCGACGAATTCTATTGCACCATGTCCGAAATGATGCAAAGTGCTGTAATCGGTAAACTTGTGCTGGCAGACGAAATCATTAGGTTAGCATATCGCATCACAAGTTTCCCCTTCCCACATTTAAGCCAACTGCGGGAGAAATACACCTTCAACATCACTCCTTTTGCTGCAGAAAACAGTGACGACAGAAGTGCAGATGAAAATCAAGAAGGTGTCACACAAAACACTTCAGAAATTGCCAATTTTGACGATTCGCCATTCTTCTGCTTCCCGGGCTTGACTTCCCCCATCCCCTTATCCCCCAGCAATACAAAAATGAAGTCAGTAAAGCAGCAAAGCTTAGAGCAGCTTCCCAACCGACTAAAATTGACCGAATCCCAGCGGCACTCCCCACACAACAGCATGATGTCTGAGAGAATGTCAACAAACATTGCAGCGCTGAAACACCAGTACATGACAATACGCCGCCGTCAGCTCAATGCACACTTAGTTTACGGCAAACCTACAAAAGAAAAAGGAACAGCGGGAGTTGGTCTGGCACCCAATCCAATAGACATTCCTGTGGTAATGAATCATCTACTTGTTGGACGAAAACCAACAAAAGGACCAAGCGCCGTCGCTGTAAAATCAGTTCAAATTCAGGAAACTAGTTTAACAAAAGTTAGGAGAAAAAAGTCATCAACACACAGAAATAGATCTATTAAAAGCCCATTAAAATAATAAATTTTAAATCTGGTAAAAAATTGCTTGACATACAAAGTGAAATACGCCTGCATAGATATATAGAAACATTATTGTTTTGGCGATAAAGATATCCTTGATACTTTTATATGACATGACATAATTTTCTAAAAGTTTAGTGTAGGTAACCCAGTTTAATGGTATTTTGATACTTTAAATTTAACTATTAGAAGCACAACAAACTTTTTATTAGAAGCCATTACACTGCCTTTATTGTTTTATACCAACTTCAGTTCCTATTAGATAAAACACCCATCTTATGTTTTCGATCAGGTTGCACAATTTTCTGTATGTACATGCATTATAAACGAATTTATACGTTTTATAAAAAACATTTCTTTATTGTTGGAGTTGCATCTAGCTGTTCTAGAGATATATACGTATTTCATACAAAGCTTTGTAATATTTTGAATTGGTAGTAGGTTGCAGTGGTGTCTAGTTTATAGGGAAACTAAGCAAATTGTTATTTAAAAATTTAAAAAATGTAAAAATAATTAGAGCTTTTAGAATCGTATTGGGAAAATGGTATAGTTAAGTGTGTAATAGTTACTGGGTTAAAATTTATATATAGTATATGCATAAATTTTATATATATAGTGTTTAATAAGCATACATTAAGTACTACATTCTTGCACACTTATATACATTCATTTGCATTCAGTGCCAGTATTTAATGTAAAAATTCACAAAACCAGATATTTTTGGCTGCTCTTGTCATGATTCATCCTCCGAATATTTGAACATTTTCCACTGATTATTATTCACTGCTTGAACTGTATCTTAACAAGTCTTTAAATGTGTCGTGCAATGTTATTTAATGCAAGAATCATCGGTGCAATCATTTGATGGTGAACAGAATCACCATTCATTTCTTCATTTAGATTTCGTGATATTTCACCAAATTTGTTTTTTTGTAAAAAGATACCCTTAGTAATTCCTGCAATGAGGAGGCTATCCTAAATGGCTTGCAGTTTAAACAGCCGGACTTCACTTCCGATGATGTCAGGGGGAAGAAAACCAACGAGAGTAGCTCCACCCAGGCCACCGCCACCTATTGTATCTCCGCAGTAAGTTTAACTTTTATATAGAGAAATAGATTAAAGCTAACTAAGCAGTATGGTTTAGAGTTTAGCAACCAGTCTGGGACGTATTTGTTCACAATTGATGGCCATCTGATAAATTCGAGGAATTAGTTTGATGAATTTGTCTGTAGAAATTTTTGACTATTTTTAACTGTTCCAGGCGTCAAGACCATCAAACACCACCTTTTGCATCTCTGCGGGAATCCCCTGTATCGTTACCTTGTTATGAGGATGCTGCACATAGTGGTGGAAGAAGGTTAGATTGAAAGCTTTAATTTTGTCAGGCCGAATAGCTTGGTGTGATGTACCCGGTACATCATCATTTGGTGGAAGGGTTACAGGATTAAAAGTTTACCCAAGTGGTATGTTTGTTTTGGGCAAAGCACTTAGCAAACATCGCCTCAACTCAGTGGATTAAAGGGTTCTACTAAAACTCAAGAAATGTCTCTGGGATGTACACAACAATACAATAGCTTGGGTACATCGTACAATTAATCTGACATTTAACGAAGTGCAAACACTCCTTCTTCATTAAATACTCCAACGATTGCCCTTGTGATAAAGCCCTTCGTAGTTTTAGTTCACACAGATAAACATAAATATCCTATCTTGATCAAGAAGATTAAGGTCAAGCAGTAATCTAATAATCTACTAATCAGTCTACGACTGTAACTGCAGTGACACTAGCCCCGATTCCAACCTATGGTTACATCCAAATGTCTGTATCTATTCTATTTACCTACAATCTTTCACAGTGCAATATGAAATATAATTAAACACCAACAAAAAAGACAATCATAATATATTACTAGGCCTATTTTTCATACAAAAATCGTTAGTAGTTATGGAAAATTTGACGGTACATGCATCTAAACCGGTATATATATATATTCCGGTAATTATTAAAAGTATACAGTTGACACAGTTTCCGTGTGTAGAATGTTGATCTTACACCAAACACTCTTGTCCCTTTAAAGGAGCCGAATGTCCAAATAAACATTGTATAATTGCTATTAACTAGGGAAAATGATAAATGATATTAGGAAGTCCTACAAAGTATGGTCAGAAACTTGTTATGACATACGAGTTTAATTCTAACCCAAGGTTGGATTTTTCTGACGAAGTTGTTGTTAAACTTATCATAATATCATATAAATTTTATAGAATTGGTTCTATAAAGCACCGGTCAAATATAGATAAACACCTTTATCATCACCAGAGGCAGCGCGGATGAAGCTTATCCAAGACGACGACCGAAACCATCGATACGGCGACAAAGCACCCGGCGTAGCACGCGTCGTCGTCAGCGTCCCGAAATCACCATTATTTCTTCTCGACCGATGAGTCAGGATCCTGCATTTGCCGACGGTGCAAAAGGTAGCCACATACCACCGGAGGCGCCACCGAGCTATGACGAGGCAGTAAAGTCGAGTCCGGGCAACATTCCTAATGTTGAAAGTAGTGCTTCACTTCCAGGTATTCTATCAGCATTATTGTTACTAATTAAATATCGCGTGTTAATTGTTAGCTTTAGTCTCCACAACTGTACAGGTTTCGTACGAATAGGTAGACCTGTATTATTTTTTAGCCAATGAATAATAATGTAAATAACATAAATAGAAATGTGAATAACTAAGATTTTAAGCTGTCTAGTATTGTAAATAGTAGGATAATTTCCTTCACTATTTTATTCACAAATCACAAGTATCATAAGAGTCGCCTAATGGCCACTTCAATTTATAATTACAGTACCGGCAATTCACTAATCAGTAGTAATTACCTTCCAAAGTAAACCCATCTTTTTCATTATTAGCACAGTTACTTGATTGAGAAATTCTTGTGACACCATTTTAATGAAGTGAAAGTATACAAAAGGAAAAAAGTATAGAAAGAGGAAAAAGTACAGAAAGAGGGAAAAGCATAGACGCAAGTGAACTTGATCAAACACGGCAGGAAGTGATGAATAGTTTTTAGTTTGTGCACCACAGACCCGCTGCTTGTTGGTGCACTGCATGATCTGAGCTATAAATAAACCAAGGTTTCCATCCCGTGCCGTTTTAATTCAGCTGTTCATAGAGAGCACCAGTTGTCAGCGTGTGTACTTGGGACTTACTGAAACCCACATGGATTAATAATACATGAGGTATAGCCGAAGGCATTGTTACTTATTCAAAGAGTGAAATGAAAGTAGTTTAATAGAAAGGGAGATGCCGGTTAATATAACAGCTTTATTCAGACACAATACGAATAAAAAGCACTTCAACTGTTGGTCTGTTTACACATTAATGATTTACAGGAAACTGCATTTGATGTACTCAATTTGTCAGTCAAAACAATTTTAGCATGATGTAATGTTAGTTGTACATGTAGTGCGTGATATGTTTTGTT
>CH002458.1:517904-528712 GCA_000149265.1 Ciona savignyi | reverse complement strand
AGGAATTTTCGATGCAATACAGCTTCTGCCGATGGTTTCCGAAGTTACTAAACAGAACTTGTTAGCCATGTTCAGTGGAAGAAGTATTGTCGTTTGATCTGATTAACGTTCGTCGATTAGTATATGTCGTTGGGTGCCTCTAAATACTACTGGATCGCTTGGATCACTTAGATTGCCATGGAGGTAATTCTAACCCTTTCCCAAACAGGCAAACACTAATCTCAACCCCAGAACTAACTTAACCCCAACCCTAACATTAATAGCATGGCTTTTGTAATTACGAAGTATAGTAAGTGATCCAACTGCTCCGATCCGAGCAATTCAAGCGCTCTATGCGATCCAAGCGGTCCTGTAGTATTTAGAGGTACCGTATGTCGTTGACCTTATACTATGATCTTTTGTTTCTGTCGTTCCGTGTTTATGTTTCTAGGCTAGGTAAAATAAGTTTACCGTAAGCGAGGATGTATCACGATGTGTAATATATGAGACACATTGCTGCAATAAGGAAAGGTCATTTAAAAGAGGTTTTGTCTTTTAGAGATCTTTTTTAATCTTTTCAGAGATTTTTTCTTTAACCCTTTAACTCACGGCTTCCAGCAAAGACAATCTAGGGACAAATAAACCACAATGCTGTAATCTACAGTCTTTGCTGATTGATTTATTGTGCAAGTAATGGAGTCTAATTTCGATTCCCAAAGTCAACTATTGGAGGAGAGAGTTTCAAGGTTGGAGGAGTCAGAACTTGAATCGTCGCAGGGGAAGCTCTCACTTGAACAATACTCTGAGCTCCTCTCTCTATACATCTGCTCACATGATCTCCTTAATGCAAGACTACTGTGGAAAAGAATTCCGGACAATATAAAAGTTTCCAGTGAATTGAAAGCAATTTGGGAAGTGGGCAAAGCAGCTTGGTTAAGTGACTACCAAGGTAATTTTTTGTTTCAAGTGAAGAAACTGTAGGTTAACATTCTCATGTTTCTAGTTTAAGAACATTTCACTAACTGACCTGCCTAAACTTTCAACAGACAAAACAGAATCTAATGATGCATTGTTTTTTAATCTTTGAATGGCAGAAATAAAAAAATATCTCTATAACCCCGTATGGAAAGTACGTCAATTTTCGCCGAGATCTCGAGTGTGCACGCGTCAAATATTTAAGTGTGCAGTGTGCAAGTGTGCACACAATCTCCTTTTCATAACTGTTTTACCAAAATCTTAAAAAACATTATTCTATCCCCAATCTTTCGTGTCCGTCAGCTAACATATCTATCTACGTAACTAAAAATGTACGGAAAGTAAATTACCCGAGGTCCAGAGATAGGTTTACAAGTTTATTGGAAATTATACGATGTTTATACTGCCAGCTCGCGGGCGTGTGTGAAATTACCCAAGTGTGCAAAAGGCGCAGGGAAAAAAAACTCGAGTGTGCAGCTGCCGTACTTTCCATACTGGTCTATAACCTTAAATAATAAAAACAGCAGGAAAAAAGCAACAAAACTACACATTGTAGTTTAAGAGCTAATTTTTATTGTGATGGATAATAAAATATTAGTGGTGTGCTATTGCTCTATTTAATTCCACTACCTGGTGTAGAACCACCATTACTTGTTCATTATGCACAATCGAGTTAAAACTAACTCAGTTTTTGAAGTACCGGTACTACTGTAATCTGATAACTCATGTCTTTGGCCCAGCTACCAGAGATATTGCAGTACCAGTATATCAATTGCAATCAAAATATTGAGTACTATTAAACTACTAGGTTTCGGCGAGTTTAAATATTTGTTTTATCACATAGAATCACTGTAATTATGCCTGCCCACTAGGTTAGTGGTATGTTGATGTTCATACTGGTACATGGGACATTTTAAATAAAATTTCATAATGATACAATGAACACAATAAGTATTAAGCACTGCAAAGTAAGTTATTTAATAATGTTGCAAGCTCACACTAAGTTACACTATTCTACTGTTCAAGAATTACATTTATAAAAGATAACTTTTTAGGAACAATAGTCAGAAACTAATAAATTTCTTGTAACCATATGGTAACAAAACTCTGCGCTAGAACACCAGATTTATATTTTAACCGTTTTGTTGTAGGAAATTTAAACTTTCATTTAACATTTATCATCATTTTTCAGCCATGCATGTTGCTGTACAATCATTTGAGTGGTCGACTACAATAAAGTCAATTATGGAGGCGTTTACAATGGACATTAAAGAAAGATATTTAAAATTGGTGTCGGATGGGTACACATCAGCACGCATATCTTTCCTTGCAGAGTTGCTAGGTAACTAGTAATATTCTTCTGCCCAAAATGTTTCATGGTGTAGTTGGTAGTACTGTACTAGTGTACCGGTAGTGTATATATAATTCTTTGTCTGGTACAATTGAAAAACTAATAGTTTTGGCCACCTAGTGATAATCATTTAATTGGTTCCCCATCCACACGTAGGCGCCAGTGAGAACGACGTTCGTGCCATTGTTACATCACGAGGTTGGACAATCCACGGTGATTTTGTGCACCCAGCCAAAAACAAGCCCGATTCGAATGGTGTTCTTAACAATGAGGAGCATCTTGAGAAACTTACCCAGTACATTCTGTTCCTGGAGAGTTGATGGGATCCTGGTTATTGCAAGCTACAGTTCATGAACGTCGCTTTGTTTATCTCCAAGCATTTCACCCCATCCAGTGAATAACATATTTGGCTTTTTTCTAGTTAATACTCGGTTTTGAGCTTTATTTGTGTAAAAAAAACATTTACTCAATTTTGCGATTCACGAAACACGTAGGTATGATTGGGTGATATGAGAAAATACAATGAAAGTTCACGTAGGTTGACAAGTGTTCGTCATATTATCAACCTCCGTGCTAAGCTGGGATATAAGATCTTTATTGAGTTGCCACTTTTTTCGCGAGTCATAGCATGAACCTTCATGTTGCTGGTTGGTCGCAACCTAAAGACAGAATAAACGTTATCCACATTGTTTACATTGAAAAGACTGTAAAAGCTGTCATCCTTGGCTGAAACCCAGTGATTGGATAAATGACGTTAAAAGGTTGAAAAAGTGTATATAACATTAGCTCTGCGTTTTTTTATCGCAGTGATAAACGCATAGATTGTCCCTTGGTGGGTTAGTGTGTGGCCTTTAGCCAAAAGATTAAAGTCCATTTGTATGGGTAAGGTATTATGCGAAAACCGCCTTAAGCCACAAATTAATGGTTTTTACTTAAACTGAACGTGTCTATAAACAATAGACTGCAAGAGCAAAGGTTCAATGCGTTACAAAACTCTTATGTTAATAACACGTCAATGCCTGGGATAAGTAACTAATCTGCGTTGCCATTTCTGTGTCCACTTCATCCATAGAAGTGGTGAACGTGTTCGTGTGTTTCTCAATTAATCGATCGTTCAGTTTGTCCTTTGACAGTTCTTGGAACGTCAAACCTGGTAGTGGTAACATTCAATGTTGTTAACAAATCAAGCATATTTTAAGCAAGTTACAATTTAGGTTAATGACTTTTGTTTATTAACAATTGCAGTAACACAACTGGGACAAACAGTTGAAACCATATATATCTGATTTAATTGAAACAGATAAGACTTGTATTGTATAAATACCGTACATTTGTTAAGAAGTCAAATCAAGCTTTTTCTGTTGCAGACCACAGTTAAATCTATGTAATATGTGACTGCAGGCATTAAACACTGTTGACAGCCCCACGATACCCCTCCTACCTGCACTTTGGATAGCACTTGTTATTTTCTTCTCTATTTCTTCAAGCTTCTTTATTCTATTTGCCACATTATTACTCAACCCAGCAGCACTAGGGTTCATAGTAACCTAACTACTCAGTTCTGAAAATGTTGCGCCTTTTTTAATCAGAGCAGTCATTATATCATATACATACACCGCGCAAACCATTTAAAACAGGATCGGAAATTATTCAATGCAGGAGTAAAACATCACATGATATGATTATAAGTTACACTTGGATACATAAGTGCAGTACAATAGGAATGTGGTCCATGCCAACAGATATTTCAAATTAGTTCGACGAAATTAGCGGGGAAAAGACCACTTTTCCCGTTAAATGTCCCGGTCCACCACCCCTCATCCACTTGCTCGATATTGGTGATGATGTCATCAGGATCGAAGCTGATCTCATCATCGCCAGCTGAATAACACAAAAACCAGTTTCACCTCAAAGTGAAATTCCCTTTGAACTTGTTTAACTCAGATTGTCTTTTAACTTGGGATCACAACAATGCATAGGCCAGTGTTAAATTAAGTAAATTCATCGTATACGTAAAAGTGATTTAAAAGCTTTGTTTACAATAAAGTCTTTGACATTCCGACTCCAGTTCAAGTCATTGAGCTAACTCACCAGCTGGAGTAATGGGCCTTCTATGGCCTTAATTCCTGGTCCCGGGCTACCGTGAACCCGTCCATACTAATGAATGAATGAACTCACCAGCTTGATAATCGTACATGGCTTTAGCGCACATTCCCTGGTTCGCTGGTTCATCATCTACTCCGGAATATGGGTTCTCTTCCACCTGTTCCTGTGTCGATGGATCTTCCACGGCTGGGATAAAGATCTTGGATGAGTCGAGCCCTTTGTGAGGGTATTCCCCATGTAAGACACCATTAGCTTACCACTGTATGGGTTGTAGTCTTCATTGTCTTGTGGTGCGGCTTGGTATGCAGGTTCTGGTTGATATTCTGGTTCCGGTTGGTATTCTGGTTCCGGTTGATATTCTGGTTCTGGTTGGTATTCTGGTTCCGGTTGATATTCTGGTTCCGGTTGATATTCTGGTTCTGGTTGATATTCTGGTTCCGGTTGATATTCAGGTTCTGGTTGGTAAGAGTTCGCCTGCAATTCAATTGTTGTTGAAACATTATCACCAGCCCACAATAACATGGATAAAATAAAGATACCTGCTCCTGTTTCTTCTCCGCAGCTTTCCTCTCATTCTCTTCCTTCACTTTCCTCCTGGCCTTCTCCTCGTCAGCCCGCCGTCTCCCCTCCTCCTCCCCAGCCAGGGCCATCCCCTCAAACTTGCTGCGGATGTTGCCTGCTGAGCCTGCTCCACCTGCGCAACAACCATCAACACCATTGTCACATTCAGTGTGATATTGGCATGTTGCCGCATTCATTGTCACAATGCTATATTAAAAAGAAAAAGAAAGAAAAATTCATACATGGCTTCTCGATTAAACGAATTGTCCAAACCGAAAAGGCATCTTACATCCATGTTAAGAGCCATGCTTTCCACCCATGCTATAAATACCAATCGTCTACACACATGTTATTACCTGCAGCAGTTTTCTTGTACGCAGTAGAAGCAGCGGACATGTCTTCAAACGTTCCAGCCGACTGGGGGAACAGAATGTGAAATGGGGAAATTGATTTGGGTACCAAGATGGGGAAAATGATAGGGGTACTAACTCACCGAATCCATCCGATCAGTTTCCACCCCATATGAACCCCCAAACCCTTTGGAATAATCTGCAACATGAATCATCAGTTTAACTGGTATTGAAAGTTTGGATTTTATCTTTTTGTTAAGAAAAAATGAGTGTCGGTGTAACTATGCTTGCTTAATTGCAACCAGATTAAAACCAAAGCAAAGACTAGCAGAAAAAAAACTCCGCTAAGATAAGACAATTAGAATTGAGAACCCTGGACCATTTAAATCCTGCAATAATTTGTATGATCATGATGCCACCGACACGTGATTGGCATGGAAACAATTAAAAACCAGAAATAACTGTACCATTTGGCATCAGATTATAACATCAATTGATAGCTTGATGGTTACATATTTGATGATTGCATATGAAATGGAAAATTTTGGTAAAATATAATTGAAGATATGTTTTGCCAGAAAATAATTCAATTTATGGTGATATTTTTTTTTAAAGTTGAAAATAATGTGAGTTGTTTAATTTAATAAAAACAAAATCAAAATGCAAACTGAAATCTCATGCAACGGGATGGAGCGCAACCTTTTTGTGATTGGTGCAACGCCAACTTCTGCTGTTCGTCCCAGCCATGAGCTGACTTATCCTGATTGTCACGCTGGACACCGTATTTGCCACCGAAACCAACCGAGTGATCTGATGCAACATGACATGCAAACACAACATGCAGTGAAAATCAAATTGGGATCAATGGATTTGACTGGAGCACCTTTCTGTGATTGATGCTGAGCGAGGGATTGCTGTTCGTCCCACCCGTGAGCGGACTTATCCTGTCGATCCTTCTGGACTCCATACTTACCCCCGAACCCACGGGAATAATCTGATTCGACAAATCAAAAGTAAACGAAACTCAATCAAACGCGAAATCATAGAAATAAACAAAATTAATCGTTAAATAAAATAGGAGTAACCTCAATCAGTGAGGGCTGATTGTAATCAACAGAAACCAAGAAACATACGGAATGCTAATCACCTTTTTGTGACTCGTGTTGTTCCAACTTTGCTTGGTACTCGTAGCCGAGAGCAGACTACAAAACATAGTGTTATGTAAATGTAGGGAAAAGAAGAATTTGATCTCCTATTGTTTGTATGCCCTTAAGTGGTAAAATAGTTAGGTTCCATTATCACTTTTTCATCCTAATCCCCACGTATAAAGTTCCTTTACATTTTAGCCGTTTAATGAAATATAATCAATATTCATTTGATTTACTGGTTGTATCTTGAGAAAGCATCACTGTGATGTTTGTGTGATCAAAGTTTTGTTGTGGTTTAGCCGATTATTATTTGTGGACAACACACTATTTAAATTCCTGGACATATGTAAGTCCAAACACAGAAAGGGGCAAACCTTATCCATATTTTCTTTCTGTACCCCAAACTTTCCCCCAAAACCTTTCGAAGCGTCAACTTGTGAATCGTGTTGGGCCAGTTTTGCTTGATAATCGTAGCCAACAGCTGACTGTAAAAAAAAACAGTCATTGAAAATTTTAATTGCAATACAGATGGCGGGGGTTACTAACCTTATCTACGTTGTCTTTCTGTACCCCAAACTTTCCCCCAAAACCTTTCGAAGCATCAACTTGTGAATCGTGTTGGGCCAGTTTTGCTTGGTAATCATAGCCAACTGCCGACTGTAAAACACACAAATTCACAAAGTCATTTCTTATCCCTGAGTGGAATATCGACATTAAATAATTAGCATGAGAAAAGTCTAATATGTCCAAGGGAAATCCTTGAGTTAAACGATCTATCATTGTTATCATCGGATATTTAATGCCCATGGTCCAGATGTCCAAGCTATTGCAATTTGTTTTAGACAATAAATATTAAATGCATGTAAATCTAAACACGGACGCGGGGCTTACCTTATCCACGTTGTCTTTCTGTACCCCGAACTTTCCCCCAAAACCCTTTGAAGCATCAACTTGTGAAGCATGCTTGGCCAGTTTTGCTTGGTAATCATAGCCAACAGCTGACTGCAATTATGCTTTGTGTAAAACATTTCAAATATCAATTTGTTACATCAGTTGTCCTGGGTAACTACTAACTAGACAAAGTTAACCACATACACATTTACATAACCACTAGATTGCTATGTACATTTAATGCACTGAGATTTAGTTTTCAAACAAGATGGATTTTGGCAATTTTTCTGGATTTTTTCTTTGTATAAATTCTGATTTAAGTAGATAGTTGGTATAACTTAAAACAAAATTGGGTCCATGCCCATCTATTCCTTGTTGGCTAATATGAAAGTTTTCCATCTGGAAGGCAATGTCCGTAAGGACATTTAGGGATTACATAAGTATTTAGAGTCCACCTACTTGGTCGAAACATGCTAATGTGAGTCAATTTCAATTGCAACTAATGTACTGCAAATATGCCACAAATGTGTTATAAAGAGGTGTAAAGTTGACTCTGCCAAATGAGTCAGTCATAATGACCATAATTGTTGTTTAAATAACCCCATTCTGACGTTGACGAGCGTAGTTCGTAAATATTGCTTTCATAAAGTTTTTATAGAAAATTCAATTACACTAAACACCATTCACAAGATTATTGAACTTTAGTCCTGCTAAGTTTGTAAGTAAGGAAAGTTAACGTGTATAAATTCAAATGTATGGTACCATGGCAGTAATAGAGTATGTATACGGTAATTGAACATATCATTATAACATGTTAGCACCAGTAATACATAATGATAGTCATATAACAGTTTATTGGGATCATTAAATTAAAATAACATATGTTACACTGTTTGTTCAGCATAACAATGCATTTCTAAGTGCATAAACGCTGTTTTTATGATACTCAAGACGCATTTTAATGCAAAGTTTTCATATGGCGTCTATTGTACGATAATTGTGATAATCATTTATTATTATTGTCGCTGAGTAGTGTTGTAATTATCAATATATCGTTGCAGCCCTAATGATTATAACATAGGTGCCGCAATAATACACAATAACAGGCGTAGGACTGCGGTTAATTGTGATGATTACATCACAATAATAAATGTTACAATGTGAGTCACAATACAAAATGTTTGTGAATTCATATATGCTATTTTTATGATACTTAAGACGTATTCTGTGAGAAAAGTTTCCCTGATAAAGTGATGTGTCTATGGTACGATAATTCATAATTGCGATACGTATTTATTAGTATGGTAGCGGAGTAGTTTTACGATTATTTGTTTATATCAATAATATTTCAGCTCTAATTATAACCATATGGAATGCAAATTTCACCAAATGATTTGTATTACTAGCAAAATAACAAATAATACTGATGTTTACCTTATCAACGTTATCCTTCTGCACACCATACTTCCCTCCAAACCCCTTGGAAGCATCAACTTGTGACGCGTGGGCAGCCAACTTGGCTTGGTACGACGAGTCCACAGCAGATTTATCCATGCGGTCTTTTTGGACTCCAAATTTCCCTCCGTATCTATAACATCGGAGAATGTCATTCACAGCGAAAAACTGTGTTTATTTAATAATTATACAAACGTTGTAGAACTTATGTGTTTAAAAACAAAAGTTAATGGCTACCTTGTTTAGCAAACCAAACTTCTTAAAATATGTGCAAGAATGCTGCTAATTAGACAGAAGTATTGACTTTACAGATTCTAGTTATACATATCACTGATAAATAGAGCACACAGAAATATCTATAGGTCAATTCTTAGGGGTGACATGGCACTCCTGTATAAAAATGTGGGGAAGCATTCTACAAATTGAACTGTAATTGTCAATTACTCACTTTTGTAGACATAAAACAATCTCTTGTACATTTAAATGAAACCAGGGTGAATTTGTAGTACGAAAAGTATAGCTTAGGCCTATCTTAATAAAAATGTGGTTTTTGCCTCTTAAATCTCATATTACTACTAATTGGTTGGTTGAACTTAAAGAACGCCTATACCGTACAAAAAATACAACAAAATGAAGCAAAACCGTTTCTCAATTGTCTGATAACCACCCATTGTTTATTTTTGGGTAAGTTAAAAACATTATTTCATAACTCCATGACATTATAATCTAAACTACATGTTCCCACTTTCAAAACGGGGATCCATGAAAAGATATTATACATATTAAATACCCACCCATATGCAGCTTTTGGGCCTTCTTCAAATTGCTTATTCTTGGCGCTTGTGTCGTCATCTTTAACTTTCTCTCTCAATTGATCAACACTGCGGTAAAAATACGTTGAACTAAGCTGTAATTGGAGTGAATCGTGTGTACCAACCTGATGTGAGCGACTCTTCCTGACCCTTCAACCGTCTTCGACCCCCATCGCTGCTCTTGCTCCGAGACTTCATTCTAGAACATTCCATTGTTACTTTTTATTAAGATAACATTCTTCGTGTTGCAGTACAAAAATAAAGAAACTTTTTATTTTATTCTTGGTTCTCCCTCAACTGTCGAATGACATATTTTACTGTGGCAGTGGTGGTAGTCTTAGGAACCTAAGCTCCACCAGCTATCCCTATATTAAGTGACTTGCAATGCCAATTTCCGCCCGCAACCCTTTTTAAATAATCCTTCCCACACTAAGTTTATGTGGGGGGTGATCAGGAAAACACAAGGAGTATTGACTAAGGCAATTGTCAAATTATCTTGTTAATATATTAAAGGCATGCGGTATTAACTTAAATGCCATCGACAGGTTCTGGAAAGCTATTGTAGTGTTGTGCATGATTCAGAATATCCTTCAATTATTTTAATGTCACCCAAGTGCATTGTCGAAGGACACAACCAACTATCTAGTGACCAGTTTCATTTTGCACACACTGACCCACCAATATATTTGGCCAATTGAACCAAATCGGCCGTGGGTATATTTTTTTAAGTAATTGTGAAGGTTGTTAATGAAACACTGCAACAGGCATATATATGTTTTGGGTATCATATTAGACACTAGTACAGTGGTTCCCAAACTTTTTTGAGCGCGACCCAAATCTGAGTTAAATAATAACCTAACGACCCAAACCTCAATATTGTACTTTTAATGTCAGCACTACTACTTTTTTACACGAGACGATGATTTATTACAAACCAAATAGTGATTCAGTGCGACTGATTAAACTAAGATTTCCCCTTCATAATATCCGCAATGCAAGGCTATATTTTGCTGATTGCAATGCGCAGCCAAACAGTACCACGATCATTGATCATTGAAGTAAAACCCATATCCAAAAATGCTTGCTTGTACAATTTGGTCATCCTTAAATACTATATTCTTGCCCAAAATGTTCATGCTACTTTCAGAAAATTCAGTAAGTTATTGATGAACTGAAAATT
>CH002458.1:507119-517804 GCA_000149265.1 Ciona savignyi | reverse complement strand
CTCTCCACTAACCTATTCTTCTCCAAAATTTTCTGTAATGAAGGCTAGTTATGGTCCATAAACGAACTGAACCCTACAACGCCACTGCGAGATATTACCAGCTAACTGCTCTTCCATTAAATTAAAACTTTTATAAAACCGCTTATGATGCAATAATCAAGGTTTAGAGACGAAGTAAAGTGATATGCGTATTGCGTATGGGTATGATATGATACAAGAGTTTAGTCACTAAGTAATTGAATGAATTTAAAACATAAAAAAATTGTTTTGTCAGCTTTAAATTATCTTGCCGTGACCCATTTTTAGACCCTTCGCGACCCGTGTTTGGGTCACGACCCATACTTTGGGAACCACTGCACTAGTACATCAGTTTTGGAGCTTTTTGAGTGCAATTAAATTTTTAAAATATATTAGTCAAATTATACAAAAAAAATATCTAATTATAAATAAAAATTTCATTATGACTGTCGAGCATCATATGGATTAACATTCGATTTACCACAAAATCTGCATCGGTTTCCCAATCATCGTCATCATTTTCGTCCACCGATGGCTTCGTTATATCCTCACTTGTGTTACCCACAGCAGCTCTCCACATTTTACCTTAATCCTGCTGAGTGTCTACCAAAACAATTATGTTTAAGTTAGTAATGGTTTTTAAGCCTTTATATTTGGGTTGTGTCACCCAACTGACAACCTATTTACCGGATAAACTAAGAGGGAAAAGGAGTGTAGGTATGGGCGGAAACTGCACACTAAAATGAAGATCAAGGCGTTATTAGGGTTATGGTTGGGTTTAAACAATTGGTTCTGGGTTTAAGATTATTGTTTGGAAATGTTTATAAGTTTTCATAGTTTTATTGAGCAGTTTTCCTTCTTCCCTCATTTTGCTGTTGGCCCCATGTTTAGCTTTTGTATACAGTAGGCGCCGCTTAATATGACCACCTTGGGATCCAGACCATTTGGTCATAATATCGAAATGGCCGACGCAGTAAGCCACATGAAGCCCACTGTAACAGTACAAGTTACGGTAAAACTAAGTACTGTACAGTATGTAACAATATGTACAAGCAGCGGTACAGCATAAAAAAGTAAATACCATTTTAAGTAATGTTTAATCAAAATGACATATCAAAGCACCACAAAACAAATCAAAATTTAACGCATGTATGTTAGTTAGTTTTAAGTGCAAAAAAACTAGGTAATGTACAGTTAAACAAAATCTTTCTGCAAAAAATCATGAATTTGTCCAGCTAAAGTATCGAACTCTTTCATTGACGGAAAACCCTTCATTTCTAAGCCTATGCGGAGTTGATCAAGCATTTTTCTCATGTCAGCATTCTGTGGTATGTGCACAGGATCAGGGTCTTCGGACTCTTCTTTAACTTCATTTTCAACAATTTCAGATTGTGCTGTGTACCTCGCAACAAATTCTCGTTCTCTTTTCTCTATTGTTTCTTCTGTGGCAATTTCAACATTATTGTCAATATCTACCCACTTTAAAAGGTTATTTTTATTTTCTGCATTCCCATTTGCTTTTTTGGACTCACCCTGTACTTCACCCAACCACTCCAATCCATATCGAACTTTCCAGCGACGAAACCATCCTTCTGTAGCTGAGAAGTCAGTGTAGCCCATCTGTTGAGCTAATTGCTCGGACTTCTGCCTCAAATATGGACCCTTAACCGTTACACCTATCAACTTGGTGAACTTGTACCAATCATACAGTCCATCTTCCACATCTTGGTTTTTACCTGCGCGATGTCGTTTTCGGTTGTTGCCACGTTGTTCAGCAACTTCAGCCCGTATCTTGGCTTCATTTTGAATCGCAAGTCGCAAAAATCCACGTTTCACCTTCAATGCTTCAGCCGCTTTTCTCTCGCTCATCTTGGGCAGCTTTTTAAATTGCTCAAGAAGTTTAAGTTTTTCTGATGCTGTAACATCTGTCCGAGCTCTTTTCAGCGACATGTTGCTCCGGCTGTAAGTTGTTTTTGGTCGATTTGAAACAAAGAATACAGTACGACTGTGTTTGTAAATCTATGTCATAGCGATATCAATGTTTCGTCATTAAGACCCGCAACAGAGCGCACATGCGACATACATGTGTACAGAAAATGTACGTTGAATACTGTAATGTAATAAGAAAGATGGAGAAAATTATGGTCATATCATTTGAAATTTGGTCATATTAAACATAGAATTTTAAATGAGAAATTCCGAACTGTGCCAAATTGGTCATATTATGCGGCGGTCATATTGTCCGTGGTCACAATTAGTGCCTTAGTGGCGCCTACTGTATAATGATATCAAGTAGTGGATAAACAGGAATAATGTTTTTTATTTAATATACATTTATGTTGTGTTATCTCCTCAACTATTTAGTAGTTTTTCTGTTTCCCCATAGCAGCAGAGTAAAACTGTTTCCTCATAGCAACACTAATAGAAGGAAAGCTAACTGACCTAACTTCAACACAAATCTTTATCTTAATTATCTAATCTTAATTCAGTTTTTCTGCCTCTAGTTTTTTTTGCAGGTTTCCTCAAATCTGTTCAAATGGCGTTATACACTTAGGTAACCAACCATTGTTGGCGGGATTTCATAGTTACAATGTTAGTGGAACCAAGATTTCTGGATGTGTTATTGATCGCTACCGGTAGCTTTAATAACGGGTGCCTCTAAATACTACAGGATCGATTGGATCGCATGGAGCGCTTGGATCGCTTAGATTGCTATGGAAAGTAATTATAACCGTCCCAAACACTAATCTCAACTCCAGAACTAACTTTAGCCCCAACCCTATGATCTCTACCTGTATTAATAGCTACTTAATCGGACATTGGAGCATTAAGCTACTAAAATCATGGTGTTGTATCGTGATTTCACTATCGCTCATTTAAGTCAGTATTATTGATCGTCCCAGCATTTAAATAATACTATGAAAACTAATTTTAAACCCTACACAAAACATTAATGTCAACCCCCAGAACTAACCTTAAATCCAACCCCATGTTTAAAACTAACTCTAATGCCCCAATCTTTATTTTAGTGAGAGGTTTCCCTCCTTTTAGTTTTCCCCATGTTTTGCGAAATCGGTCCGACTATAAAAAATAACAGCATACCAGAATTATAGAAAAAGGCGTGCTAGAAAGTCAAATTACTGGGTGTGAGCAAAACACAAAACAAAATAATTCTCGAAACCACTGGATGGTAAAGCTTTTACTATTTACATCTTGGAGGAAATAGTGGCTACAAAGTTTGTTTTATACACTGTACACTACACCAAAATACGCCTTGCACGCGACATTTTTGGTCACTTTATTGAACAAAATATATTCAAAAAGTACATTTATAGTGGGGATGACGATTTGTTATTTATACCATGAATGCCAAGTGAATAAAAGTGGCAACCGTGAAAGTTAAAAAATGGCATTAAAAAGAAAAAACGAGAATACTGCAAATCGTTGCCTATATTATATATATATATAACGCCTTGATATTACATGTAGTACGACGCCTCTTGACATTGCCACGCCCACATTCACCAAAAAAATTCTGCCACCGTCATGCTCTATTGCGTTACCACTGAGCGATTTTTTGTAACCTTTCCGTAGTAAATTGCAAGCGTTTATTAAATGCTGTTTACAAATTGGTATCGAATCTTAGTTAAATCAGACCAATTAGCTTGGTTGGCTAGTCGCTTTTTATCCGAAGGGTTGCAGATTCAAAACTAGGCGCTTGCTTGTCATATGTGTCATTGGTTTGGTTCATTGGTTGGTTCAAGGCAAGGTAGCGGACATTGCCTAAACCCAGAGAATTGATAGTTTTTTAAACCATATTGAAGCATCGTCTTGATCATACACACAACAATAAAATAGCTCCGTTAACCCGACAGTGGGCGCGAGATAATCTCCCAATTTGCCCTATGGGCTATCCCATTCACGGAGAGAAACGTAACTTCCCGTTCCTAAATCCCAAAGCCGCTAACGTAAAAGTGACTGTTTTATTTTTCTTATGAAGTCTTTTTTAATAACGTTGAAACTTTTGGAGATGTTTAATTGGTAACTCAGGAACCTGCGAGTTCTGCTTGCAAATACAAACTATATAGAAATGTCCATAACACAGCTACCAAATAGGTATGCTATAAAACTAAGGTGTCCTAAGGTTTTTAATTGCCAGAGCATATCACGTGCAATGTAAATTTGTTTTCTAAATGGTGGTGGTTCTAACGCGGTTAAAAACCTGTAGTCAAGGATTTTGTAAATGAGACACATATTGTTTTTTTAACTTTACAGAAACCCCTTTGGAAATCAAAATATCCCAGATAGTCGTCGAAATATAATAAAACCTTTAGAATTGCTTAATAATGATATTGCTTAGTATTGCTTAATAATGATATTAAAAAAATAAGTCAAGCGGACTTTCCTGGAGTAGTATATCATCCGATTACCTCGTTTTCGTAGTCTGTTTTAAATGAAAAATTGACTCCATCATATTGCCTTTCACAACTACACAGCCGACTCGCTAGCGTTTGGTTTCGATCCTAAAATCGTGCAGTTTACGACCGACTCTCTATCCGTTCGAGCTGTACGGCCGTACATGCCACAATAGCTACTGACTGCTTACAAAACAACTGGAAAGATACAAGCGTTGCATTCGAGAAGTGGTATATTGCCTTTTGTCACTTTTATCGCATTGCCACATACATTCCACGATCACATTGGAACTCAAAAATCCGGCACAACTTAAAATAACAACGTTTCCATATCGCTTCTGAGAGAGATGTTTAAAAGTTCACGAAAATCGGGAGGACGTTTAAAATCGCCAGGTAAAAAGTTACCATTTTCGAAATAGTGCAGGACACGGGGGTACAGGAAATATTCTGTAACAGCAATAGATTCGTAAAACAACACTGCACGACAGTAGCGAAGCGATGGCTTCGAAGGAATGTAAGAAGATACATTTTCTTGAATAGGAAGAGCAGAGAGACAAGTGGACGTCCACAACGACTATAGCTACTGCTTAAAATTGGGATATGGCAAAATACGCAGTGTAGTTTGGGGTTGTAGTGAAAAGGTGACGACGTAGAAAGGACAGGAACTGACCGCTAGACCCTTAGACATGGAGGGCCGGATATATACAGATGTACGAGCAAGAACGGCCGCTTATAAAACACCTCTGATGAAAAACAATGGAAGAAAAAGATAAAAACACTTTATGTGTAACACCGTGTAAAAGTGGACTGCAAGATTTATAGAAAGATATTTTTTCGTATAAAAAGTAAAATAAAAGAAGTCTGCACCATTGAAACCAACTCAGCGTATTATTACTTTGGAGGAAGTTCAAGAAAAAAATGTAAAAAGCGAAAAATCTGCGGCTTTAAGTTTACCACAACAGTTCGGGCCACTAAAAAATAACAAAATGCAATTAATCGAAGAGATAAATAAAAAAGCGGGGTCTGACGGATTATTTTCGATTTTTTTTCCGTCTTTCGATTTTTACGGATTATTTTCCGTCGAGTAATTCATCAATAAGCGTCAAGTCAGTGTTGGGGGAGTTGGGTGATTCGAACATGGTCGAGTTGAGGCCGTTCATCATTCCGAAGTTGTTCTGGTTCGTGTTGTTGGAGGGCATGGATGATTGGAACATATTGTGTTGCTGGTGCTGTTGCATGCCGTTCATTTGGCTGAGCTGGTTCGATTGCACGCTCGATTGGTTTAACATTTGCCCCGCTTGTGGGTTGCAGTTGCTCGGGACCGGTATCCCGGGGTTGGGGCGGTGTTGACCCCCGCTGTTGGGCGAGGTGTAGCCGTTAAACGAGCTATGGGTGGCCTGGGGCGTTTGGGGGTTAATTCCGCGGGTGTAGCCGGGTAGTTTGTTGATGCTGGCGCCGGACGGGACGTTGCCCCGGTTCCAGCCTGGCATGGGGGAGGGGGTGGCGACGTCTTGGGGTAAAGTGGGCTGGCCAGCGGCCCAGTTGTTACCTGGGAAAGAAAAAATATTTAAATATTTTGAAAAATTGTGAAACATTCCTAAAATTAAGACAATACATCTCATTAAGCAATAAAAAACTAAAAAAATTGAGACAAAAATGACAATTATATTAAAAGCAAAAAATCATTTTTTTAGAAAGTAAACAAATTCTCACCATTTTGATTCTGGTACATGGCTTGGGTGTTCGCAGGGATCCTGGATTGCATGGGGGTCATGGTGTTCTGCATCTGGTGTTGGGGTAAACTCTGTTGGTGGGGTATCATCTGGCGAGATAGGGGGCTGGGACCTCGAGGGTGGGGCACTCCAGCGTTATGGGGCGACATGGACGTGGGTTTGCCGACGTTCATCTGGTATTGCTCCATCATGTACTGTGGATGACCGGGAGTTAATCACATTGCGGTGGTTTGTGGTACATTTAAGTTAGATCGAGAATAAAATACACTTTATTAGGCATTTCCATATACAATTCAGTTTATTTAGAATACTTTAAAAAAACTCAAATTTACACTTTAAAAAGCCATTTGTGGTCATTTCTATTTATAATGAATCAATACAATTAGAATGCTTTAACTTTAAAGTGAGGTACCATACATAGAATGTAAATGTGAACAGACATTTCTAATGATCCGTGGTTCATATAGAATGCTATTTCTGAAGCAAGGTACCAAGTACAAGCAAAATAAACTTCAACACTCAGGCATTTGTAGTTATTTCCATATATAATGGTACATTTAAAAAGTTAATACAAAATGAGAGAAAAGTACATACAATATACACTTCAATTAGGCATATTTGGTCATTTCCAGTCATTTCCATACACAATGATCCGTAGTACATTTACTACAAAGTAAGCTACCGTTACTTACACTATATATCATAAATGGCATTTCTGGTATTTCCCATATCAATGATCCATATTACATTTAGCAAGCTACTACAAAGTAAGGAACTGTTCATATAATATAAACTTCAACAGGTATTCCCATATTAATGATCCGTAGTACATTAGAATGCAACTTTAAAGTGAGGCTCCATTTGTGGAATACACACATCAATAGGCATTTCTGGTATTTCCTGTACTAATGATCCATGGAACATTTAAATCGCTTTAACATACAGACGTACGAATCTTATTTTTCAGCTGCACGAGGATTTACCTGTCTCATGTGTCGCTGATTGGTGGATATTGATGCGGATTGTTGAATCCGCATGTTCACCGATGCAGAATTGTTCATCATTTGCCCACTAGGAGTCGCTGAAGGGCAGTACTTTTGTTCCATCTGCCGGTTGTAGTACGCCATTCCAGGGGTGCGTTCTAAAGTGATAAATGAAGTTAGACATTAAATAAAGTTGTAAATTAGGGAAAATAAAAAAATTAATAATTTTTTTATGGATCTGAAAAAGGAATATACAGATATTTTGTTGGAAATTTCAATTTTATAAAGTGGTCAAAAATTAAAACAGTGGTTCAAAATTTGGTAATAAAATATGTATAATGTAAGAACTCTTCTATTGACAGTTAGGAATTAATTTAAACCTTGTGTGACCATTTCTGATCCAGGACGAATTGCCCGCATAATTTGCTGGGGTTGGGTCCTCTGCATGTACCTGGACTTCGCTGCTTGCATCTGGTTGGGGTTCATTGGGACCCTGGGGAACAATAATGGTTAGAAAAATATTTAAAATTGGCAGTGTGTAGGAGGGACAAAAAGTGTTTATCAATAATCATAATTACTAATATCTAAATTTAGACATTTTTAAAATATAACACAGCAGATAAAAACGAAATCTTTTTCTGAGACTGCATCTATCATAGCGAAAACTCATTGTGGAAAAATAGCTGAAATTAT
This sequence comes from Ciona savignyi, assembly GCA_000149265.1. Taxonomy (NCBI): domain Eukaryota; kingdom Metazoa; phylum Chordata; class Ascidiacea; order Phlebobranchia; family Cionidae; genus Ciona; species Ciona savignyi. The sequence continues at coordinate 509,962 of CH002458.1, read as the reverse complement.
CTTTAAAAATAAATAGCTGACATTGTCTGATTTTGTTGGGTCTTTATCCGCAAATAGCATAGTCAGCTTACCCAGAGCTGTACATGGATTTCGCCATCATTCTTGGGTTTGGAATGCCTTGGTTGGGGTTGGAAGTTACCCTCTAGGTTGTTGAAATGGGAGAGACGGGAACCTTGTGTGTCGGGGGGGTGTTGTTGCTGTCTGTGGCTTGCGGCGACTGCGGCTTGTGCTGCCACGGAAGCCGCCATGTAGTTGTTGGATTGCATGTTCACCTGCGACTGACTCACGTTGTTCACATTGGAATTTTGAAATGCTGTGGAAAAGAGAAGGATAAGTAAAATTAATATTATGACTCACTTCAAAATAAATCAAAGTTTTAAAAAGGATTTTTTTAAATTTAGCCGTTTTTAAACTTTATACACTTAAAGATTTTTTTTAAACTGAAAGTACTTTAAAAAAATTTTAAAATTGTATAGACTTTTTTAAATTGAAATTTGTACTCCTGTTTGCAAGGGTAAAATCAACAAGAGATTACCAAATATTTAATTGCCTCACAGGGATAATAAAAACTCACAAGAAAAGCTCTGCATATCCGCTGACATGTGGTCGCGTTGGTTTAAAGATTGTCCGTTGTACGACATGCTGGACGACATGTTCACAGAGGCAGATGCACTTGCAGACCACTGGTTGTTGATCCCTGGGATTTAGTTCTAGTATTAACTTTGCCCGCAAAAAAATTAAAAAAAAAACACAAAATATTTGAAAAAACAAAAGAAGGTTATTGTTTTAATGTTTTGTTTATTATTAAAAAAGTCAAATTTGCTCGATTCGTAAAACAATAGTAATAAAACAACTTAGCATACCTGCTGGTCCCCTTTTTTCAGCAAGTTCTTTTAATTGCTGCGCTTTCGACATCCCTGTTGGATTTGGGGGTGCTGGTCCCATTCCGCTGTTAATTCCTGGACCCATTGTGATCCCAGCATTACCCCCACGCTGGTTCATGTAGCTTGGGGTACCCTGGATTGGCATTCTTGGGGCTCGCTGTAGATTGGGGTTTTGTGGCATGGACCCCGTCATTGGGGCGTTTTGCATCGCGGAACTAAAATACGGACCCCCATTTGTCTGTCCATTCGGGATGCTGTTAAGCCCCGGGTGGGGTTGGTGGGTGACAGAATACGACACTGGAGAGGGGGAGACAGATTTCGCCATGTTAGCCGATGGGGGGTGGGATAGTCGGGGTGGGGCATCTGGGGTTGTACGCATGGGTTCGTTCTCGTTGGATGGGGTTCGGTTGTTGTTCATTCCATTATGGGGTTGCTGTTGTTTCTGCATCACGTTGAACTTGGAATTGACCGACACACTCAGCCTGGAAAATGAAATAAAAACATTTATTGCTAATCAATCAAGAATAATAAATTTACATTTTTTATCAGAAATAAAAAAATGAAATACAACATATAGATCTGGTAATCGTGACTAATTTAAATTTTTATGAACAAATCTAGATAAATCTTAGCCATTGGAAAAGACATGGAAAACATATATATTCAATTAAATTTTTTTGTAACTGACCGATGAATGTGCTGACTCGTCATCTGTCCATTCCCAGAGTTAACGTTTTGTTGCTGATTCATGCTGATGCTTTGCTGTGTCATGGTGCTATGGGTAAAGGGTGAGGATGTCTTTTCGTTGTAGCTCGGAGCCTGGTTGTTAAACATGGGGTTCGATTGCATTTCGGGGTTGAAATATTGTTGTTGGTTGTTCGATGCGTTGTTGTTGCTCGTTGCCTCGCCACCGAAGCCAAAATCAACCTTTTCTGTTTTGCACTGGAATTGATTGTCTTTCAAAACCTGTAAGAAGTAAAAAATCAACTTTTATTTTTAAATCAACTTTTATTCAACTGTTTTATTGGGATAGGTAAATATTTAAACTTGTTTTTCAGAGTTAAAATTTCCAATACCATTCTTATTTTCAGACGGGCTGAAGATGTCTTATTTTCAGGCGGGCTGTAGATTTGTGCATTCACACACAAGTAACAAAAACCTCAAACAGGAAAATCCACTATGAGGTAACAAGTTGTTGTTGTGCGGGAATGTATGAGTGTTTGAATGCGCGAGCGCGACTGAAAGAATTGCTTCGGATTGTGGCCGAGAGAGAGGATGTTGGCAGCCGCGTAACTTGATCAGGAAACTACTGAGAATCGAATGAGTACATTCGCGTGCTGGTGTAGCAAGCTACTATCGCTGCACTTATTTGGGCAAAAATGTGTTTACTAATTTTAAAAAGTTGTGTTTTTAGGCTGGCTAAAATCTTATGTTTTTACATATGCCGATTTAAAAAAAATATTTTTTTTATATTTGCCGATTTAAAAAAACTTGTGTTTTGTGAACTCATTTGCTGACTTAAAACTTTAATTTTTGTATTTGCTGATTTAAACTTATGATTTATGTTTGCTGGTTTAAAAAATCTTGGGTTTCAGAACGCTTTGTTTATATTTACAGGTTTGTTAATTATATTACCAGCCTAATATGCGTTTAATTTTTTTAAAAAGTGTTGAAGTGAAATACTAAAATTGACGCCGCTTTGCGTAGGAGTATATTGTTATTAATTAGCGTATACAGAAGAGAAAAATTGGTAATTATTTGAGATCAGTGAATTAGTTTCACCCAATAGTTATTTAAAGGATTTTTATAAAGTTTTAAATAATGTTTCCAATCCAAATTTCTTTAATTAAAATTGCATTAAATTGCCGACTGAACTTACATTGGATTGATCCATGGATGGTGGTTGTTGTTGGTTGGGAGGCTGCTGTGCGTCGCCGGTGGCGATACCAAAATCAGGCA
>CH002458.1:479200-507019 GCA_000149265.1 Ciona savignyi | reverse complement strand
CAACCCATCTTCCTCTGTCGGGTTTTGAGTGAATTCCTCAAACCAACTCTGAAAATTAAAAAAATAAATAAAAAAAACTTACAAAAAAAAAGCAAAAAATTCAAAAATTCCTTAATTTAAACCTAATCAATGTATAATTAAAGAGTATTTTTGTGTTGTTTGACTGTAGGTGGGCTCTTAGATGGATCTCATTTAGATAGTGTGGCATTTTTTCCAAGTTTTCAACTTTACCGGAAAATTGTTTAGGATATATATAGTATCTATTGCTCTTTATACAGTGGTTATTTGAAAATGGTCACCTCAAAATCAGAATCATTGATGAGATCAGTTATTCCGCCGAGTCCTGCATCTGGCATCCCGTCATCCGGTTGCTCCTGGCTGGATTGCGTCACGTTGCTATTGACGACCGTGCTGTGAGTAGTCTGGGAGGAATCCTGGTTCATTTCTTGCTTGATGTCCTTTGGACCCACGTTTACGCTCACAGATTGTGTATCTGCATAAAATGGGGTTAGGTTAAGTTTGAAGCAGATTATAATAATAATAGTTATATATTTCAGTGGTGGCATTGTGTGTAAAAGGATTTTAATTTCAGGCAAAAAAGTTTTTTTACACAGAATTTTTTTTTAAATTAAAAAATGAATATTATAATAATAAGCTAGGCTAATATGTTTGTCTATTTAAGCGACGGCATTGTAAAAAAAAACATCTGCAAATAAAATCGAATAACTGTTTAATAGAGAGATATTTTATTATAAATTAAAAAAGTAGGAGTAAATTTGCAAGTAAAATTTCCATGACCTAAACAGATTAGTGAAAGCAAAACAAAATAGCAATTTCATCTACACATCATAAGGATTTCACTCCTTCGACATAACAAACAAATTCCACGGCTCAGCATAATAATCTGGTGGATCAAATTACCTCCGTTTCCCATTGCGTTGCTAGAGGTGTTTACATTCACGGTGGTTTCGATCCTTCGCTGTTGTTCGTTGTTGATTTGATGGACAATTTGCACCGACAGACTCGACACATTTCCGTTGTTGCAGTTGTTATTGCCTGAAAAATTAGGGTTTTTGATTAAATAATATAAATAATTTGGAAAGATTTTCTTATTTATTTAACAATTACCAACAAGAACTATGATTTATATAAAGAAGAGGTGTAAGTCATAGAAATTTTACAAATTGGACACATTTCCATTAGAACAGATGTTATTGACTGAAAAATTACAGTTTTTAATTTAAGTTTTATAAACCATTTGAAAGGATTTTATTAGCTGTTCACTGTGTACCAATTATTAACAAGAACTGTGAATAATAGCAAAATGTGTAGGTCATGCCAATTTTTATTTGTCTGGGTCATGAAATTTTACAGACCGGACACATTTCCATTCACATTGCTATTGCCTGGAAAATTACATATTTTAATTGAATTTTGTAAACCATGTGGATTTGATTAGCTGTTACGCAATTACGAACAAGAACTGTGATTCACAGCTAGAATAAAGTCAATGTGAAATCGACCTCTATCAATTGACTTATCTGAAAATGACGCAAATGGCCAGGTGGTAATCCACATTCTATACAATTAATTCTTGAGCAATAAGATACCTCAAGTGGATTGGGAGTTTGCAACAATGGTATTATTCCATGTCGTAAAATAATTATCAAAGGAGTGATGCAAGGTCAGAATTAATTGTGATGGGAAAACTGTTTGCCCTTTTGTGAGTGAAACTTTGTTTGTTACCGCCTTTGCTGGTGATAGATTAGTTGGTTAAAAGAAAATGTTAAAACACATATGGCAATCTTTCTAATAATATACATGCATGGCGACAAACAATCTAATCCTGCAAGGAAATTCACAGACCAAGTTTGCTGGAAAAATAGTTCTGATCATTTAACAAACCTGGTTGATTGTTGTTCCCTTGGTTGCCATGATAATGTTGCTGCTGTTGTTGTTGTTGTTGCTCTGAATCCATTTTCATTTTTTTCGCTTTGGTTTCGGCGTCAGAATTCATGTCGTATTGCTGGTTGGTCATGAAAGTTGGCAAGCCATTGGCACTCGGTGTCATGTTTGGGTCACAACCGTTCAGCAGACTGCCCTGCTTCACCAGTTGTCCATTGTTGGCATATGTACTGTTCTCGAGTTTTCGTTTTAACTGAAATAAAGAATTAATTTTTGTGGCAACTCTAGGTGTTAATCCAAAAATTTTTTTGGGGCTGAAAAAATGTGATGATTGAATAAATTAATAAACAAAATTCCCATGCTGATATGAACTATACCAATGTATTAAATTATTAATTACTCAAAAATTCCCTTCTTTACTTAGTCCCACACAGTATTTGGGGAATCACTACAATGTCATTAGAATGGGCACTTAACGACGTTCCTTTAAAGGTGTTCAAGTGCCATTGGATTGACTCGTGATGCGCCATTTGAAAGCCATCGTCTGTTTTTTAAAACCTTGACTTCACACCACATTCTATAGGCGGTTCTAAATTGTCACTTTCATTTTTACGAAAATGGTATTTAAGCCTGTCTGATTGCAATTCACAGTAAGAGGTCGTATTTTCAACATGTTATTTGGGACAGGCAACGTGATATTTTGCACCGGATTAAAATAGCAATGTCAAGTGCGGATGATTGAAATGGGAAGAGTTGATTTTTACCTTGTTCAGTGCATAATCAGAAGAATCACTGCTTTGGTCAACTGGCTTGGGTCGTACATCCTGCAAATAAGAAAATTTAGAATAAATAGTGAAATTGTTGTAAAAATAATTTATAATTTTAGGTTTCAGTAATATTTCTGTTTAGTAATTAAAAATAATATTAATGACATTGTAGGTATATTAAACTTAATACAATTTGTATTATTGCTGTTTTTAATTAATTGGGCACGGGCGAGAGAGAATAATGGATTTGTTTACCAGCTTCGAGGTTTCAATTGATATGACCGAAGTCGGGCGAACTTGCGGTAGCTAATAAAATGCGACTGAGAGCGGACAAACAAGCAAGTGAACCAACTCTCTATTAGGCGAAGCACTGCTTTCCTAACCGCAAATCGAGAAGCGCCCGTTGTGCGCACACACACGTTAACGCGGCTCGTTTATACGCAATAATTAATCGAAAAGCATCGCGGTACAGAAACAATCTCAACGTATTGTCCGCTCCTTCTGCTCCGGCGAGAAAAAAACGAAGAGCGAAAGAGAAAAAGGAGGAGAGAGTGAGTATAAATCGAAAGCTGCTCAATAAGACGCTTCTCACTCGCTCTTGTTTATTTGAGCGCTTTGTTTCCAATTCGGCCCCGCTATTGTCGCGTTGGTACGGTCACGCGCCACTGGCTTGAACTCCTACTGGTATCACTTACATGAGAGCAGATTAACTTGTTGTCCCGCATTTTCATACGATGCGACAGAAGAAAAATCCAATTGCTTTAGACATCACAATCGTAGATAAATCCCTGACTCCAATTTACATTAATCAATGGCTTGATCATTAACAATCCTATACGCTTGTATTGATTTTTACCCGCGATAAAACGAACTACACTGTTGAAACTTCGTAGATGACCTGAACAGTAAACTTGTAATGAAATCGCTCTTCTTCCTTTCAGCCACGTTAAATTGCGTGCAAGTGGCGAAACACGTATTCCCTGTTCCGGTGAAACTCGCTTTGAACCTCTGTCTTTACTACTGTGAGTCATCGACAACAAGACAGACCGGCGGATCTTGCTGAACAGCTTACTGGCGGCGATTAACACTGGGAAAAACAGAGAGCGTCGAACTGACCTAAAACGCCACGGGAGAGCTGTGAAGTACGATGTAGATACGCGAGCGCGAGTCTGGAGCAAAATCCATAGGATTGGCCGAAGCAAACTGCCCTCCAATCAATAATGCTTACTACAAGACATAAGGCGAGTCGGGTCGTTAACAATTGCACCGAGTTGTTACATCGCTTCATACTGCAGAGCGGAAACCATTGCATTGGTGAAACGATAAACTCGCTCTCGAGGATATATTCCCGTTTGTTGATTGCAGAACTAAACTTTTAACTGCGGTTACCAACAAAGAAATGCCGCCTACTACAGGAAAACATACAACAAAACAAGTCCTCACACGCGCGGCCTTACGTCCACTCATGTTATGATTAGAATGTTTACTTCGTCATGAAGGGGTATACCGGTTCAACCAAATTTTTCTGACTTACCATTTAGCCTAACACAACTGTAGCTAAAATGAAATGAGTTGGTACAGAGCTATTTCGGGTTAACGTATTGGGATGTTAAAGTGAACACCGGAATATGCCAGCTGCTATGCTTCCTCGCACTTTTCAATAGCTTTTCAAACCCTGGTTCGTGTGACAGCTTGGTGCTTCGACCCTGTTAATACACCGCGAAATCCAAGACTCTTCTCGTGTATTTATTCAACCACTAAATAATCGGCTGGCCTGGCGCCTAGATGGACGTAAAGTTCTAAATGACAGAAAGATATAACGAGAGTAGCACTCGCCCAAGGGCGTACGGGTAGGTGGTCAGTTAATTGCTCGACGACTCTCCACTGCACGCGCCAATCTGTTCGTTTGGGGGCGACCTGGCTACCGTTGATGTCAAAGACACGTTAACTGACGCAAGATAGACCGCTAGAACCGGCGACGCTGACGAACTAACAACGATAATTTGTCTGGATTAGCTGGGTTTAATCAGCTATGGATTAACACACTTCGAATTGTAATACGTAAAAGTAAACCGCGTCTCGGTCTAAATTGCTGGAAACAAACTGCGTTGAATATTCTGATGGTCTCTGCCACTACTGTTTAAATTGTCAAGCTAACATGAAAGCGTGAACTTAAAACAGCATTTCCGGAATTCATACCCGTATTAGGTTGGAAAATTGGCAATAAACTAAAAATCAGGAATACCAGTCGACTATAAACGGCCCAGCACCTTTCATTAAACAAACACGGATTTTCCATTTTTGAGGACCAAGAATGAAATGACCCAATAGCTTGTCACGCGAGGCAAAAACACCGAGATATTTTCACGTAATCTTCCTATATGGGCAAGTGGCAGCGCTTTGGGCCAAGGGTGTTTAAGGTCTGAATACATTTATATTTATATTTGAAATATGAACATTCGCAAAATGGTTCTAATTAATCAGTTGTCATTTACGTTAAAGGTGTTTTCTTAGATCAACCTTAAATGCAAAAGCGTCGGCTAAAGTAGACTATCTAGATTTCAGAATAGTCAAATAAACAAATAATGGTATAGAGAAACGTGTTTGTACCACGCACGGCCCAGTTACCAACGCATTGAAGGCAATCCATGGAGAAATTAACAAACCACCAAGCTTAGAATTATATTATAAGGAAGCGTAACTTGATCAACTGTTTGTTAACTTCCAGCCAATAGTGAAATCAATGCGTTTCCTGGTTTCGTTTCGCCATGCAATGGGATTGATTAAATATTTAGATAGTTTAGTTGAGTGGAAACAGTATGTTTTAATGTGTCGCGCGAGCCGAGTTTATAATTTCTGGTATAATTTTATGTCGTCGTTTATAAGCGCCATGGACTAAAGTATGTAAAATACCTGGGATTTTTTTTGTATTTTTCTACAACCAGCCGATTGTGTAAGATTAATATGGCACGGGAGTTTATAATTCCTGGTGAAAAAACAAATTAAACTTGCCCTTTACAAGTAAGATAGAAATATTTCGCTAAAAAACAACCGGATTTTTTTGTATTTTTTTACAAGCAGCCGGTTGCGTAACAGATTAATATGGCACGGGAGTTTATAATTCCTGGTGAAAAAACAAATTAAACTTGCCCTTTACAAGTAAGATAGAAATATTTCGCTAAAAAACAACCGGATTTTTTTGTATTTTTTTACAAGCAGCCGGTTGCGTAACAGATTAATATGGCACGGGAGTTTATAATTCCTGGTGAAAAACCAAATTAAACTTGCCCTTTACAAGTAAGATAGAAATATTTCGCTAAAAAATAACCGGATTTTTTGGTATTTTTTTACAAGCAGCCGGTTACGTAACAGATTGTGTCACGAGATCTCAACAAAAAAGATCCATGGCAAATAAAGCGGAGTGACGAAATGATTGTGTAATCATCCAGTTGTGGCGTTTTTCCTCTAACGCAAAACTGATGATTCAGAGTGACGAAGGGAATTTCGAATTAAGCGCCATTCGAGGTCACGCTCCGATAACATTAACCCGATGCGGACTTGGTAGTGACCGACAGACGACACATTTCCCTTTAACAAACAGTAGTGCATTTTCATAAGCTCATAAATAACATATAAGGCTGCAGTGCAGCGAAATCCATTGCGGAGGGGGGGGGGGCGTGCGGTTTGGAAAAAGCAGAAAAGGCAACTTGCGCATCCACTCTTACGGGAGATGTTATCACAGCTTATCAAATATTAATACACTGCAGAGAATATGTGCTGGAAACTAATGAGAACTACTCCACTATAAAATCGATATTCCTTGCTCTGGTGCTTGTGAGCTATTGTAACGGTTTTAAGTCGAATTTATTTCCTTTGTCCAAGGCGCTGGTGTTCAAAACGGCAACATACGGGACGCGAGATTTTGCGTGATTTGAGAACGTTAAATGCCAGGTTTCCTTATTTTGTGCGGAAATAAACTACGAAAAGTCTAAATTCGATAAACAGAAGTTCGTCAAAAGGTGGTATGACATCACAGACGATTTTGTGACTCACACGTGCGTACTAACAACATAAAGTGGTCTAGCGTCAAGGTCAAAATTAAAACTTCATTAAGGCTTATTACACGCCAATCATCATTAAACCAAGGAAATGGAAATATGCTAAAAAGTCCTGGAAAACGCGCGGTTTGTACAAGGTTAACACGGATATGGTGATATAAGCCGCTTCTTTATTTCCTAGAAACACGGGTCCGCCCAACAGACACCAACAGAGCTACCGGAAAATTTGCCTAAAACGCGCCTCGGCTGGTATAAATGTTAAGAAAATAAATATTATTGGAAACAACTAATGGCAAGGTGTAACATTCTTTCCGAATTGCTGCGGCGCATACCAAGCTAGGGGCGTGAGAAACGATGTTGAACTACTGCATAAAATGTATTACAGGTTTGATAAGGTTGGATTAGGGCTCCACTCTCATTACACGGCCTTATGTGTCCCGTACTTTACCGAGTGCTTCTGGTAATTAATATGACAGACTTTATTTAACAAACATTAGCCTTGTACCGAATGGCTTTTATTTATCAACCGCGCGCTAGGTTATTACCTACTGAAAATTTAAAAGGATTACTTGGGCGTATACCCAATATGTATTGCAAACTAGTCTTCAATCGAGCGACGGGGTGGGAGGATAATCTGAAACTTTTTGCCGCAATCGTTTTCTGCAGGCGTTTAAGGATAATCTAAACTCGGCAATCCGGGCCTGGTATACACAGAAGTGTAATTAAAACTCGTTTTTTGAGGTTGACATCCATCATTTACCCGACCAGACGACATAACCTGTTCGCATAAATGGCAGTGGGTATAAAAAGGCTAATACGATTATTAACGTAGGCTTATTCTCATTGAGTATGATATATTAATAACAAATATTATCACGGTACATCGTCCAGTTTATTGCGTATCACGACTTGACGTTGCGTCACCAGACTTCCTGTTTGTGACGTCACAATTAGACTTCTTCGAGGCAGAAGACACCTGGCTCGGGTTGCGCGTTCGAATAAACAGGCGAACTGCTAGGTATGCGGTTACACAGCGCGAATCGTGCGATGTGTGTTAGAAGGGCAGTTGGTGAATCTTACCACGCGGGGCCCCGACAAAGCAAAACGACCTGAACGAGTATTGAGCTTTCTATCAAGTGACCTGCCTGTCATTTCTCAGCGGAAACGGAGCTACAATACACAATGCGCTTACTGGATTCATAAGGTATAGAATAAAACAATCGGTCGATTTCACGCACGATTTATGATATTTCGTTCGGTGTGTGTTAGCACGGGGGCTATTCTGCCACAAAGGAAAACGTGAAACAACTTTCTACCGAAAGTTAACACAAGTAAAGCGATTCACATCGTTATTTGCGCACCCAGGTGCGATTTTCCTTTCCAAGCGAAGCGAAACCGGAGTGGTATAGTAAACAGGGCTGTTTCGACGATCACTGCTGCTTTGATGAGGCTTTTCGGCAGCGAGGAGCAGTCCTTTCGCCCCAGGCTTCTCACACGTGTCAGCCGCATAGCAATTACACAAGAAACAACCGTTTTAACGTTTTATTCTTAGCAATGACCAAGTCTAGTTAGAGGGACATTAAAAGTTTAGGCCCCTTTTAAGCGCTGTCACTCAGATCGCAAAACTTATAATTTAAACTGGTCAAATATCCAAATATTCGGGGTTAAAGCCACACGCCAAGTACAATCCCTTAATTTTTATGATAACTGTGCCCCCAGTTTCATTTATTAAAGCCCGAAACCGGATTCCGAGTTAAACGACCTGCAGTGCAATACCCGTGCCCGAAACAAAGACTCCCGTTTGTGTAAACTGCTGTTCGGAACAAGAAACCACATCCTCAGGTAGCGGACAACTGTGGTATTGTCTAGCAGACGGCCGACTGATTGCGGCCAAATGTGGCGTACAATTCCAGTCTTGATATGAGATCTTGAAAAAACCCAAAAAGCAGTGTGAATTAAAGTTATTGTAGTGTGAATATGATATCTACGAAATGCGCTCTGCTTTAAATAGACGTCGGTCCATGATACACTTGTTTTACATACTAGATTATGAGATCGTTAATAAGTGTAAGTTACATAGTAAACAAGCGTGATAGATCCACACGTCTGAGCACACTTTGCCAGCACGCCTTAACACGCGACACAAAAGCTAAGCCGCGCATTAAGCAGTGATTGTATCTTTATTTCGGCAATGATAACCTGAGAGAACGTGGAAAGGGTATTCGATCAATTATTAATAGGCAGAGCTCCTTCGTGGCGAAGAAATAGGTTGGTTTAGGCAAAGAAGGGCGACATGTCCTATCTATCCTTAACTAAGCAATTCTTGTTTATAGTTGTGTGCTTAATGGAATTATCTCTAAGCATTCAAAAATCAAGTGTGAGCCCGCATTCGAAAACGCGTAATGGGTCGGTTGGTAGCACATTAGCGTATATAGATTTAATTTCAAAAAAATCTTTTGACACATAACGAAAACCATGACTTATATACAAAATATGACGAACGACTTATGTTGAGCGTTATGTGTTATAAACACGTTATAAACGGCAAACCAACAAAACCAATTAACATACAATTATTGCATGAGAAAAATTGTTAGTCAATCAGCTTTATTCGGCGCTGTGTAATTATAAGTGGTACAAGCCCAATCCCACGCTCAAGGCGGACACGTGCGCGGTAGAAGCTTGCCTTGTCCGAGCGATGGGAATCACTTCTATCGGAAACCATTCAGCACGAGACAAAGCGGGCCCTTCGTAGCATTTATACAAGGCCAGACTATCAGTGCTACCAACTACCTCTACGACGCGCAGTAGAGATACGGTACGCGCGAAAACAGCGTGCAACGCGAATTGGAATCACCGCCATTTCACGCGGAGGAAGTTGTTCAGGATTGTTGTGGATTTGTAAAAAAAGGAATAAAATCGAAACTTCACCGCAGTTATCAACGGGGTTGGTTGTTACCACGTCATACCCTTTGATTCGCCACCCACGCACTTCGTGTATTTCTGCGCTCTCTGGCGTAACTGTGGGCTTAATCATCACATTGCGCGTAACGAACCCACATCCGAACCGTGTGGGACATTTTGATGTTTCGCTTTGGGGAAATACCGTGTGCGCGAGGTCGAACGCGGGAAGTTAATATGAAAGTAAACTTCAGTTTCCTTGTTTGGACACGCGGCCACACTGAGCTTATGGAATAGGGAAAAGTCCCTTGTTTTGTGTGGAAGTTAAGTTGACCTTACTGTGGTCCTGAAGTACCAGTTATACAATATGGTGTGACACAATAATTCTAATTTAAAATCAGGTTAAACATGTAACTTATTGAACAAATGAAATTAGAAGTATCAACAGGATATCACAAGGTGGTGGGAAAAAGTTTTTTTTACCTGGATATTTTATCAAAGTAATGGTATGTAAATTTATTAGAAGTCATAAATCACACATACAAAGGCACTCATCAAATTTAACTGCAGTTTTCCTTCCTATATACCCATCTCACTGAAGTATCAAATTAATCAAGCACAGTAGTGAGATAAAACAATGCTCCTACTGTTGATGGGATTAGACACCGGATTATGAAGTTTTGTATTGATAAAGCCGTATAATGGCGGTTATAACTGTGGTTCATATTTCTAATGAAAGAGCAAACCACTTTTAGATGATAAAATTTTAGACAGTGTCGGCCATGCAAGCTTCCTGGTTTGGTACAATACGTACGTTTTTGTATTTTCCGGTCTTCTTCAGTTTATTCTCTTGTACTTTTTGCATGAGAAGTGCAGTGTTCATTCGATCGACTTCACTACGCATATGCTGGGTGGTGTGCTGTCGAGTCTGACAATCCTGTGGATAAATTACTTCCATTAAAATATAGTTGAATTGGGAAGTAAAACATAGTCTTATATATAGCTATATTAAAATAATGTATATTCCTAGGCTATTTTACCATGGCAACTTATTTTTTTGCAAATGAAATTTCCCCCCTAATATAAAAGATGTAATTTTTGTTTTTGAAATACAAAAAGATATATATCAATTAATAATTACCTGGGTATGTTGTTTACAATTTTCAACTCTTCGCCGAAGTCGATTTAACAGGAGATGCCGGTTGTGCGGGTAATTGGCACAATCCCCAGATGACATGCTAACACCTTGCATTTAATGGTTGGTATATCAAGTTTTTAACATTAGCTGGAGCACAATGAAGCTCCCTTTGCATTTCTGTCAACCACAAAATAAACATAAGTTATGGCAACAAATACAAACTACATATTTACTAAGTGGTGTAATAGCATACTACACTTTTTATTAGCATACTTTAATAATAAGATTTGGTTAAATGATATTTTACAAATTAAGAGAAAGGTGGAAATTAAGTAAAACCCCTTTACCATCTTAGCTAAGTATATAAAATTTATTCTTGCACGCCATTAATGCCCGGTGCACAGCGCGATCTTGCTTTCAACACCGCATTTACGATGAATTATTTATTCGCGCGCACTTCTTGAGAGAGCAGACAAAATAATGCGTGTTATTGTCGACTGCTGTCCGTAGATTCCACTTCGCCAGACGACTGTACTTTGAAATGAAACCGAAAAACGATCGATAACAGCGAAAGTATCATGCACTAACCGAATCACAGCTTTTTCAACATGCCGAAAAGCGGCTTTAAAAATATTTCACAAAACAAACACAGTCAAGTCAAAAATTTAAATATCTTACGCGAAAAATACATTTCTAATGTTAAAAACAACCTCAACTTTAATATTCATTATGTCACCACATAATTACTTAATTAGACATGTTTTAAACTTCTTAATATTTGATACCCCAATTAATCATTACACTGCTCATAACCTTAAACTTCTGGTTGTCCACTACGCTCGAACATGCACCTACTCACACTACATAACGAGTATGAATGAGTTGTTCAGAGGCAACGTTTTTTACATAGCACCACAGCAGAGCAAAGCGCGATCGCTGATTCTCTGCTAGAGTGAAAAGAGGGCACCAGCGTGTTTCTTTTATTCTCTCTACGTTTCCTACCAGACATCGCGACCCCTTTATGTTAGCCATCGCTTACTGGCACTCGCTCTCTGCGTGTGTTCTTCTCTGCTTGAAATGCGATTTCTTTTAGTAGAAAAGAGATTTGAGCCTATACTATGATATCCCTTTGCCTGTGAGAGTTTGCCGCAGCTTCTGCAGAAACCGTCGAGACAAGGACGACGCCGTTTCATATTTATCACTTGAAATAATAAATACAGCGGGCGTAGATCGCTTTACACGCAACACCCAAAAACGACATAAATGCACTCAACTTCAATCCTGAATATATATACATATATAGGCGGTTCGATAAAACCAAGCCATATGTGAAGATAAAATGGGCCTGCCGAAAATTTGCTCGGAATTTGTCACCTGTAATTACTCGCTCTGAGTCAGTTTTACTATTTACCTTTCTATTGAAATATTTACCTAATTTAAAGTAAACACTACATTCTCAGCGAAGTACTTTTACTAAATTTAAACTTTACTTAATTTTTATTAGTAAAACCGACTACGCTTGCTTCATTACAGTTGGCCTAATTTTTCACGCGTCCACGCTATAATTTTTTTTACCACGTAAAACGTTTCAATAAACCCTATGTCGCTGTAACACAACAATCAGACATTTATCCAATCATATCTTATTCCTAATTACTATTATGAGTAGACTTTCTTGTATGTCGTTTACAAAGCTACATAGCACAACAATCGACCTGTTGTAAGATTTAATGTGACTAGTGATAAGGTATCAATTATTTACGTGTTTTCACAAATGATCAGTGTTTTATAGTTCAACCTGTAAAAAGTTAAAATTCCGCACGTGTTTTCATCTTGTACACATTAACTCTCACTTGATGCATTATGTATTAGTCTCACCACCCACATATAACAATGAGACATTAAAATCCACAAAGCCTGTTTCTAAGCTAGTAAGCGCAAAGAAATACGGCGGCTGCGGGCTTATATGACGTACAAAAAACTTGTTACATAAAGGAAATATTTGAACTCAAGTTTCGGGAGTTGGAAAATTGTGTTTGTTGCCCAGAGTTATTTAAATACAATGTGCCAATAAACGATTGCTTTAAATTTTCAACTGTGGGTTTGAATTCTCTGGTTCTTAGGTAATGCATGTGCCCAGTGAAATAGTCCTACTGTAAACTGACAATTGGGGTTTCAATTTAAAACAGTCTGGAATTGCAACCTTTTTAAGCCTGTTTACCACGGAGTAAGACATAATATTTCTAACTAAATCGCAAAAGCAAATTCCAAATCACCATATCAAGCCATATCGATTTGCTTACGCTTCGATCACAGACACAATCAGGAATTGCTGGCTTTGGAAGCTCGAATACACTTTGAATCTCGTAGTAAGTCACTCATTACATTGTTAGGTTAGAATGTTTATTCCGGTTGTGGAAAACGTAGGTGTTGTTGAAACACAGACATTTGTCTAAATATCAATTTTCTGATGTTGGATTACTACTGACATTACAATGTATATGTTTTTAACTTGTAATTACTTTAACTTTAAACGACTTACAACATGATATTCGTGAGATTACATCGTGCCCTAAGTCACGCTACCCGAGCTGTTGTGGCGGGCTTTGAATCCGATAGAGATCTTTCAATGTTCGTACAACTCAATAGCCAAGTGCGTTTAAGGATTGTCAGGTAAGTGATTTGCCACGAACCAACTCCGGGAATCGAGCCTTATACCTTCCGGCGTTAATTATTCAACTATCTCGCAATTTAGCGGTATCCCGGCGGTGGGCGTGAGGTAATCTGACGATTGCCCGTTTGATAACTCCCTTTGCATTTTCCCATTAACGGCGATAAAACATGAATTTCTTATCCTATTCTATTGCAGCATAATTAGGGGACCGCCATATACCGGATTTTTTCTGCTTTACTTTATAAATTAATGTTTTCGAAAAACCATAAAAATATTTTTTTATATTTTTGATTACGTTTTATATATTTTCACAATGATGTTAAAAAACGTTTGCTTCTTTAGAGTCAGCTAATGACATCAGAATAATTATAATCTTGGATGTAATGGTGGTGCGGTACACAATAAATTGCTGAACGAAGGAATAACAAAGGCATCGGAAAATAACAAATTAACGCTGAGTAGTAATAGGTGAACAGAAATAATGTGGATGCTTAAATAATAAATTATGATACATATATATATATGTGGTAGAATGGGATATATTTATCCTCGTGGCCAAAACAACGAATAAATACATTTGCGTCGGGCCGACAGTCGGGTCACAGGAGCTTCTTCTGCGTGTAGTTTGTTGGAGATTGCTGCAGTTTTTGTTTAACTTATTTTTCCACTGGTTTTACACACGACCGCTAAGTGCACAAGGCCAGAATGGAAAAGCTAAGAGCTGGCTTTAATTCCTAAACAGAGGTTAGGAGGCTTAAACCTATTGATCCCATAGGCTCAGACAACGTCCGCAAATCCCTGACAAAGGACACAACCGACTCTCGAGCGACTGGTTCGAACCCGTCACCTTACGACAGACGGTCAAACGTGCTACCAGTTGGCCGGAAAGGAAAAATAGACAGATTAGACTATACCACACACCCGTAAAAGCATTTATAAAAGCAATTATAAAAACGTACTTTATCGCCTTGCATAATTTTACAAATTAAGTGGCTAGAACTAAAATAGTAGATACAATTTAGCGTACATTTTCCTTAAATGTTGAACTGTTCATTCCTCCAACCCTTGACTAGTCTTGTGTGCAGTTTGGACACCAGGGCAGAATACATTTCTAAGTTTGCTACATTGTAGATCTCCAGTGGATCTGAATCTCTTAGATATAGTTCCCGTGCATGAATCTGTATAGGATATTTTATACGGCACATTTATAAAAACGGGAGAATCCATATGGTTTAAGGCCAGTGTAGGATAAGATACTAACTAACTAGCTGTTGATTTTTGGAAATTTGTATATCACATTGCCGTAAGTGCGATTAAAGGGAGAAGTGCGTCTATTGAAACCAGATCGGTTGAAAATTGAAAACTGGTCTATTTCTGGTCGGTTGTGTCCGTGGGCAAGGCACTTAACTCAGATAGCTCGAACTCAGTGGATTAATGGTTTCTATCTAAATTAAAGGAACGAACCAATTGCACACAACACTGCAATATATCTCTAGTAAACCGACCGTGGGTCCGAGGAAATTTAACGATAACTCGTGTTAGAACGCACCCTGACACTTCAATCGTCAGATTTCGTCGCGATTACGTAACGGAGTGTTCTCACAGGGGCAATCGTCAGATTTCCCCGCGATTATGTAACGGAGTGTTCTCACACGGGCAATCGTCAGATTTCCCAGCGATTATGTAACGGAGTGTTCTCACACGGGCAATCGTCAGATTTTCTCGCGATTATGTAACGGAGTGTTCTCACACGGGCAATCGTCAGATTCCTTGCGATTATGTAACGGAGTATTCTCACACGGGCAATCGTCAGATTCCTTGCGATTATGTAACGGAGTGTTCTCACACGGGCAATCGTCAGATTTCCCCGCGATTACGTAACAGAGTATTCTCACACGGGCAATCGTCAGATTTCCTCGCGATTATGTAACGGAGTATTCTTACACGGGCAATCGTCAGATTCCTTGCGATTATGTAACGGAGTATTCTCACACAGTCAATCGTCAGATTTCCCCGCGATTATGTAACGGAGTATTCTCACACGGGCAATCGTCAGATTTCCTCGCGATTATGTAACGGAGTATTCTTACACGGGAAATCGTCAGATTCCTTGCGATTACGTAACAGAGTTTTCTCACACGGGCAATCGTCAGATTTCCTTGCGATTACATAAGAAAGTGTTCTCCTAAGGAAGGCCGGGTAACCGTCAAACTATCTCATTCACAGCGACAGGTATTCGGAGTTATTGTGTTGTTACATAAGATAGAAAAGTTACTTTTGTTTTATTACAACACATTAATCCATTTGGTTCCTTGTCAAAGTACTAGTTATCGACCAAAGTACTTGTCAAAGTACTACCCCAGCAACTAGCTATCGAACAGTTTCGAACCTTTCAACCCTCGGCAAAAAGGCGACACAGTGATAGTGTGGGTGAAGTCACCTGCTAAAATATTAAAGGCAAACCCAAATTTCTACCAGTGCAGTATTATTCAAAATTTAAAATGTTTAATTTCCCAGCGACCCAATTCCCACTTAAAAGCAATGAATTTGTATGTTATCTTGCAGTTACTTTATTTTACTTACTTTGTACATACTCACTTGGATAGGATAGGATATTCATGTATATACCCATGAATGGAAAAACCAAGGGGGTTAACACACAGGCAATCATCTGATCACCTTGCACAAAGCTATTGCAGTGTTGTGTATTATATACACGTTGCTTCAAATTGGTAGAACCCATTACTTCACTGGGATCAGGCAATGTCCGTTAAGTGCTTTGCTCAAGGACACAAACGATTAGCTAGCGACTAGTTGTAAACCTGCAACCTTTCGGCTGAAAGGCGTCGCACTAAACCACCAGACTAACCGGTCGAACTTGCACACAAGAGAACATGTCTGCCATGCACTGGGTACCTTCCCCATAGCTGATGCTGTGCAGTGAGAAAACATCACTCACCTGACTAAAGTTGGCAAAAAAATGAACTGGATCAAAAGTGACCCATTCAGTAAAGCGATGGTGGTGCGTTCGCATCGTGTATCCCATAATACGTATGTCTTTTAAGCTTGGCAGGTCAGTGTTTTCTTGCGGGTAGTCTGATGGTCTAGGGTACTGACTGAAAACAGCTGATTTCCATGAAACGGCTGAAATGGTCAAGAAAAACGAATTATCGTAATCAAATAATAAATACATTTTCTTCACTATTGAAATGGCAATCGATTTGCTATGCTATCAAAACGATTGAGTATGTTGTAACAGTCACTGTGCTTTCTAGTTTGAAGAAATGAACATAACTACCCTATCATTAATTGGATAGGATATTCATGTTTAATTCCGTGAATGGAAAAACCAAAGGGGGTTAACACACGGTCAATCGTCAGATTACCTCCCGCCCACCATCGGGTTAACAAAGCTATTGCAGTGTGTTGTGTATGATTCACACATTCCTTCAATTAAGAAGAACCTATTAATCCGCTGAGTTCAGGCAATTTCCGTTAAGTGTTTGCCCTAGGACACAACGGACTCGCTAGTGACTAGGTTCAAACCTACAACCTTTCGGCTAAAAAGTGATGCACTAAACCACCATGCTAATCAAAAATGTGATTTTGTGTAAAACAAAATTCTCCATAACGACCTGATTTTTTTGGCATTTCGAAGCCATTGACTTGGGCAGCAAACTCTTGTGAGGAATATTCAATCAGTTGAGCAAAACTTGTTCCTTCAGTGCAGAAACTAACCTGGTTTTCAATTAAAGTTAAAGTTTAAGGGATTTCATGTAACACACCAATTTAAAAATCTCTAAAACTACAATTTCTTAATTGTAGAAAATTGGCATCATCCTAAAATATGCTAATCTAAAAAAAGATTTTGGAAAACAAATTAAGTAGTCATGTACAACAGTCATAATATGGATAATAAAAACAAATCAAAGGAATGAAGATTTAACAGTGCATAAACATTAACAATACAATAAACTGAGCAAAAATCAAAGGCGCAAAACAACTATTCATTTTAAGACGTTTTGGAATTACATTGGTGATGGGAAAACTACTGTGCGTTAAAACAAGAATGTTTATAAAAATGATCAACTTAAAAAGTTATGTTGTGTATAACAGAAAAAAATAGACAGAAAAATGAGTAGACATAAATAGCAAGTGTATTTAAGGGCCGGCCGGGGAAACACTAGGCTTTCAACAGGAACCTTATACCAATGCCTCATGCCAAATGTTGTGTTGTGATTAACAGAAAAAAGTAGACAGAAGAGTGTTTTTTTCAGCTCAAAGGCTTATTTCACAGAGACTTGAGACTTACATTGAATGGATTCTCCGGGCATGTGGGCGGGATTGGGATTTGTGCAAGCTCAGCTAATGTGGGGTACAGATCGACTGCTTCAACCAACCCATTACTATGGGGACCTTTATGGAAATCGAGAGTTGATAATGCACTGACAGAAGGGGTGACATACAAAATAAAGTAGTCGAAATGTTATGTTAAAGTGAAGAATTAAAATTGAATGGGTCAATTAACAAAATATTTAAAGCTAAAATTTTAATAAAGCATTTTAACTGATTGAGACTTTAAAACACTTTTGTTTGCTTTAAATATTAAACACCAGTGTGACTACTACAATTAACCCAATTATTTTTTTAAAAACTGTAAATATTCGGCAAAAAATATTTTAAAATAAAATACAAAAATACAGAGTAAAATCAAAATCTCTTCTCTTTGGATTCGAAAGAAACCCATTAATATATAATACCATAGCAAGAAACCAGTCATCAATAACCCTTGTACCTGATGCTGAAAAGGCAATTTTATTGCCGCGAGTTTTGAGCAAATCAATGTAATTGAACTTTGATGCTTTCCTGTGGTAGGCATCCGTCATGCCTGGGATATGCACCAACAATGGAACACGAGTAACCACTTCAAAGTTCTCGTACTTGCACCAGTCGCCGTGTTCCCCTAAACTCCAACCTACACAAAGGGAACTCGTAAAATACAAATTTGTAAACTATTGTGCACACAGTCGGATAATATAAAGAGCATGTAAACCTTTCAAACAGTGTGATTGTAATGCATTTTACCATTGAAAATGTGTTACCAATTAGGATATATTTAAAAAAACAACCTAAAGGCTACCCTCCTTTTTATAACATTTTAGTTCATAATATTTCAAGGTTATTTTTAAAAATTATTTAGGAAATATTAACTTTTATTTTTCAGGAAATAATAAAGCAATTAACACTTCGTCACCAATTTTGGAAAATGTTTTGAAAATATTAAGGATATGTTTAGTTTACACTTATCACTATGTTTTTAACAATCTAAGGTCTTTCTCTAAAAGTAACGTTAAAAATTCCACCACTGTTGGTAAGGATAGGATAGGATATTCAAGTTTATCCCCGTGAATGGGAAAACCAAAGGGGTTAACAAACGGGTAATCGTCAGATCACCTTGCGGCCACCGTCAGGTTACCAGAGCTATTTCAGTGTGTTGTGTATGATTCACGCGTTCCTTTAATTTAGTAGTACTCATTAATCCGTTGGGTTCAGGCAATGTCCTTGCCCAAGGACACAACTAACTAGCTAACGACCAGTTTCCAACCTGCAACCCTTCGACAGTTTCAAACCTGCAACCCTTCGACTGAAAGTAGCTCACTTATCCGCTAGACTAATCTGTCCGACAAAAACAAGTCCACAGTGAAACCATAAGAAACCTTGCCCATAAACACCAACCGTGATCGCCCATTAAGACAATAATTGTGTCGTCCGCGAACCCAGAATCCTCCAACTGCTGCAAAACTTTGCCAACCATGCTATCAGTGTAGGTGACAGAGGAGTAATAGTGTTGCCGGATTTTTCTCTGAATAATTTTAAAGTCTTAAAAAACTAAGTTTGTTAGTCTAGCCTTAAAGGGTGATTATCTAGCATGAGAGATTTCATTAAAATTAATGCAAGCCTAGTTTTACTCTGGAGTAGTTGGTTTAATCTTATAGGAACTTGCTTTTATTTATTCACTTATTCTACTACACAAACTTTACTGTCAACTTCTGGTTTTTAAAGCACAATTTGGAATTTTAAACAAAAGAAAAATATTGTTTTAAAAAAAGGTTTATAAGTACTGAAAAGACAAATAAAAAAATGAACACTATTTCTCAAGGTTGAATTTAAACTTAAAATAAAAATAAAATAAAAATCGAAAAAACCTTAAATTCTATTTCCACCTTAAATTCTATATTTATTTCTGCCTCTATGGGCTATTAAAAAACGTTACCTGAAACTCGGTTGGAATTGGTCCAAACGGAAAGCTCAGGTTCAGAGCCGCTACGTCTTCACGTATCCTCATCTGGGTGTATGGGGAAAATGCGACTAGGGGCAGGTCTGGTGGGATAAATGGGTTCGGGGCCAAATCGATTTCGGACAACGGGTAAAGATCTAGATATTCTTCAGGAAACTTGTAAGGAATGTGGGGTTTGTGGAAACCAACTGCCAGGAAGAATGGCTGGAGAAATTGAAACGTGTTAGGTGTACATTTCGCATGCAGCAATACTTAGATTCACTTGGTCTTTATAAAAATTAAAAATCCATTGCCCAAGAATTTATGAGATATTTCCGTCAATCATAATATTAAATTCAAAATTTTCACTTGAGGCAAATAAATCCAGCCCCAAACTTGTTTAGAAATTTACTTGTGTCTTGTCCATAGAAAAGCTCTTGATCATCTGCAAAGCGTGCTCAGTACTTTGTATGTCGGGCAGTGAGTGTTCTGGTTGAGTGGAAACATTCACCGGGCAAAGAAGATTCATGTGGAGTTTACCGTCGGCACCGGGACATACCTTGGAAAGCAAAATTCATGTCAATTTTTATCTGGTTTTCACATATTGTTAATATAGAAATAAAAATTCATTTCTGTATATCGGTTGGTTTAGTCAGTTAAATTGGCAGCCCATTAGTAGAAAGCTTGTGAGATCAAAACCAGCGACTATCTTGTCAGCTGTGTGGTTTTGCAGGGTAATTCACCTAAAAATTATTAGGTTGTGCAGTGCTAAAATATTAGAAATGTCTCTATTCTATATCCACACTGCAATAACTTCAGTAACCCGACAATGGACATACGGTTATCTAAAATTTGTTTGTGTTAACCACTTTCATCTTTTTCTTCCATGCTAATAAATAACTCTTTTATCCTAAAAATATTTTGTATTGACAAGTCCCTTTATAAGTTTAATTTATTGAGCTGTATATAGAATAAGTTAATCATTAACTGACAATTTGTTCAATACATGTATTCCCTACACTTTTTAAATGTGAAAGCATTAAAGCATTTAAAAATAAATTTAAACAGGCTAAATCAGGAACAAACCGGTTTCATCTTGTATTGCTGTGTGGGTGGGTGGTAGGCTGGTTTTGACCATGACAGTGGATAATCATCATTGTAATTGGAGCAAATACCTAAGAATTTCAAAGAAAATGGTTTACTTGTGATTAAAGCTAATTTTTCGAAACTTGTTATGCAGAATTTTTTTTATGCATTTGATCTTTTAGGTGCACAGATTTTTACAAAAAAAAACAACTTAATAATGCAGAAAAATGATAAAATTTTATTTTACCTGGGTGGAACACTTTTCCAATGCTGTAGGTAAAATATCCGTTTTCCTTAAAATGTTGTGGCAAACTAGTGTAATTGCCGGCATGATTACGCCAGTATGAACCAAAGTCGTAGAGTCGCGTTGTGTCGGGTCTTCTACTTGTTAGAAATGAAGTCCTGCTTGGCCCGCAAACTGTTTGCTGAGAAATAAAAGTGTTTGCTTGGATATTCGTAGCATTATAAAAAAATATGTAGGAGGAAAAGTTACATGAGCAAAATAAAATTTAATAAAAAACTACAAGTTGTACATCATGAAAAATCTTTTTTACAAAATGTTATTTTCCACTTAGACTAAAAGTTGGAATTTGCCGTATTTTAGAAACACGGTAAAAAATTGATAAGTGGCTTTTTTATAAATAAATAATGAATAATTGGTTCTGATGGTTGTTACACAAAATCAAACCACCAAACGAACACATTTCACCTGGACATGGGCGTTCATAAACTTGACCGAATGAGAAGCGAGTTGGTCAATGTTGGGCGACAATACTTTCGGGTAGTCGTAGCAACCTAACGCAGGACGTAAGTCATCGATGATGAAAAATAACACGTTCGGTCGACTACTGCGGGCTGAAAAACAAAGTACGGTAAAATATTATGTACTCGTCGATTTAAGTCCAGGGGTGAAGTCTTATAACCTGAATGAATGTCTGATTACTTTTGACTAACAACTGGAGATTATTGCATTTAATATTTATTATTTTGTCAAGTTTTAACGATTCAACCTATAATGAGAGTTCTTAATCTTTAATAACACAGTGCACAGACCATGTTTCAGTCAATAAAAAAGGGATCCAATTATAATTGTTTTGTAACAGTACAGGTAAGTTAAAATCAGGTCAAGTTTTTTATTTTTTTTACATTCCGAAAAAACATTTTATAATCTAATTTTTTTTTCATGTAAAAATTTCCGACTTACAATATAAACACAATATCAAACCATTTTTATAATACTGTAGTATTTTATCTTAGAGAATTGACTTGTTTTATTTAAACTGAAGTAAAAGATATAAACTTGAGAGTGAATTTGTAAAGTCTTTATTCCGCTAAGCCATGCCATGGGTAGAAACTAAAATTAGGTTTAGTGCTAAACCACTGCCCCGCAAACTTTTTTTCTCTTGAGGCACATTTAAAAACTTTCTTAATTTACAGGTACATTGCAGTCAAAATTGTACAATGGGAGGTCTTCTGGCATACTAAAACATTTGATATTATATATTAATTGTCAGGCCCTAATATTTAAATTCACAAAAACTATAATCCTTTTAATTTGGTGAAAACTGTGTTTGAAAAAATATTATTTTACGCGGCACACCTAGTATTGTCTTGCACGGCACAGTAGTGTACTGCACACAATGGTTTTGGAGCACTGTGCTAGAACTACACCCAGTCTGGGTTACCAAGGTAAGTTAGGATTAGTTCTAAGATTTGGGATTGGTGTTGTGGGTCAAGGTGAAAAATAGTTCTATACTTTTAGAAAGTAGGTTCCTCCCTTTTTTCTGCCTTTAGTGTTAAATGCCCCTTACCAACAATTAAAAATAGAAAGAAAGTTAAAAGAAGGTTACCTATCTGTTTCTTATCCAATCTAGTACACATTTAGGGTGCCTCTAAATACTACAGGACCGCTTGGAGCGCTTGGATTACTTAGATTGCTATGGAAAGTAATTTTAACCCTTTCCCAAACACTAATCTCAACCCCAGAACTAACTTTAACTCCAACCCTAACATTAATATCATGGCTTTTGTAATTACGAAGTATAGTAAGCGATCCAAGCGCTCCAAGCGATTCAAGCGCACCATGCGATCCAAGCGGTCCTGTAGTATTTAGAGATACCGCACATTTATGCATTTATGTTTAAAGGGAAACCACTAATTATTACTGCCTACTGGCATTAGTACCAGCTTTAAGTATGTATAAAAAGTGATAAAACTTACCCAGTGCTGCATTTTTGTTAAGTAACAACAGAATAAGAGATGCACAAATAATCAGTGTCTTCATATTCGGTGATATACAAATGACTGACCAACTAATCGCACTCGACTGGTCTAGAGACTAATTGAAAAACGCTTTCCACGAAGGGGAGTTCCCTAAATACATTTTTATAAATCAAACAACGGTATTGGTGATTTTGTTAGGGAAGTAATGATAATCACATATTTTAATTGCCTAACATATTACAAAATGTACGGTCGTCCGGCCGAATGGTTAGCGCAGCCAATTCATATACCGATTTCAATAAAAAAACGGTCCTGGTACTGAGCCCATCATGGATTGAAAACTTAGCTCGATAAAAAAAAGCATATTACAATATTTAATTGATGATATTTTTAGTTAGCGACGCAAGATAAAATGTACCGAGTAAATATAACTAGCTACATGTCTGTGTTTTTTGTAAGTCGCTTAGAAAAGGTTGCCAAGTGTTTTTATGGATCAAACAAGGGTTGTGGTAATCGATAGGATATTTATGTTTATTCCCTTGAATGGGAAAACCAGTGGGTTTAACACGTGGGCAATCGTCAGATCACCTCGCGCTCAGCGTATGGTTACCGGGGCTAATGCACTGTGTTGTGTATGATTCACACGTACCTTTAATTCGGCAGAACATATCAATCCGCTAGGTTCAGGCAGTGTCGGTTAAATGCCTTGCCCAAGGAAACAACCGAGTAGCAGCGATTAGTTACGAATCTGCAACCTTTCGATTGAAAGGCATCGCACTAAACCATCAGACTAACCGGTGGGATAATGTTTCCATAGAATTTCACATTGCAATAGTTTCGACCCCACACGGGCAGCTACAGTTTATTTAATTTAAATACAATATATCTGCGTCATGGTAAATTTTGTTAGATGTATCAATGAAAAGTAATAAACTTTCTTACTAAAGGCAAACTTTTTTTGTCAAACTGTTCCAAATATACGGTCCAATCAAATAGCTGTCGCCTGAACCCAGCGGATTAATGGGTTCTACCAAATTGAAGAACCGTGTCTATCATACACAACACACTGCAATAGCTCCGGCAACCCGAGAATGGGCGCGAGGTGATCTGACGATTGCCCGTGTGATAACCCCCTTGGTTTTCCCATTCACGGGGATAAACATGAATATTCTATACTATCCTGTCTAATGTGTGATAACTCTTTTCCGCTTCCACAGTCACAGGAGGTAATATATCTTTCCTGATAAACCCTATACATCGATTTTCTTAATACTGTTTAAAAAATTATGGTTAAGGGTATCTTCTTTTTACCCATTTTATACATCTCGTGTTTACACTGACATGATTTAACTGTACTGGATTGCCGTATGGCCCGAGTGTGATTTAATTGGAAGCTTCTGTCTTTGTGCACGATTGTTCATCATTTCTTTGTGCACGATTGCCAAAATTGATTAAAAGCTTCTGTCATTTGTGCACAATTGCTGCCTATCTTTGCAAATCAACGTGTGTATCTTTGAACAAACTTCATTGTTTTTAATTAACCACGAACGACAGAAAATTGTTATATAAAGAAAATTTTTAACAATTTGTTAAATAAATCTTGCATCTTAACAGTCTATATGGTAGCTTCGTTAAATTTTGTATCCGTAACATATTATTGGGTTATAGTGATATCTGTAGACCTTTATTTATAGGCTAGGCCCTTAGAGCAAAATATAGTTATGTCCCAATACACTAAACTGGTATGATAACGATAATTTTCAAGTATATTATGTATTTTAAAACTCGAAGCTTGTTTATCTCGTTGTACGATAAATTGCGCTTTCATGTACGACGCAAATAATGAAAAACGATCACAGAGTCATGAACGTTTTAACCATCGGGATCCATTTGCCTTCCTTTCTCATTGCCTCTCTCCACAAGTCCGTGGCGTCATCAAGCTTTCCGCCGTTCTCAAGAAGCATGAGGTAGTAGGTGCTGATGCGAAGCAGGCGGCCGTACGCTTTCGCGCCTCTTCTGTATCGTTCGGCTTTCTCGGCAAGTTTCAGCTTCATCTGCAGGCCGGCCACCAAGGCAGTTAAAGCAGCCAAGATACACTGGAGCGCCTGCACCGAATAACGAGAATTGTAGAGTGGTTCTTGCGCCATCTTGCGACGATACAAACCAAGACGTGGGAGAACACTTTGCTCAATCTGCGCTTTTAAACGTTTCAAGGCCAACAGTAATATTAACACAGGGCTATACAGTCAAGGGGGCGAATGGTTAACGCGGCCAATACATATACCGACTCTCATACAAAGCGTTTCTAGAGCCCTTCATGGGTTCGAAACTCGGCTCGGTAAAAAAACAATAAAAATATTAACACCAAGCTTGGGTTTAAAAACGTTTCACAAATGTAAAAATACTCTGTTTTAAACTATATACCAATGACCATACGTAAAATTGAACAATACTAAAGGGTTGTAGGCCGCGTGCAAACACTCACCTTCGTATGTTTTGTAGTGACTTCAAATATATCGGCGAATTGATTGATCACCATTTGACACATTTGCATGACAAGAATAAAGAAGTTAATGGTAAACGACCAACGAGTATAAAACAAGGCACCGCCCCTCCCATTTTTGCGCTTTCTTTTTGAACCTTTCGTGCAAGTTCTTTATAAGGCCAGCATGATCTATCTGTAGAAATCGTGTTTTTTTTACATATTTTAACTAAATCAAAGTAATCTTCTGAAGAAACCATTTTTTTAAACAAATTTAAAATATACCAAAGTACCGCGATGACAGTAGACTATAATAAAACTAGATATATAAACAAACTACTATAGTGTAGTTAATCAGAAAACAGGAGTTTCTATAATGATTGACTGCGCGTGGCGGACACGGGGGATTTAAGCCTGCCATTTTGCACACAGAAAAGCAAGTTTCATTTTCTTTAAATGTTCCAATTACTATTGTACGCAGTCCCTTTCTAGACCGTTTTCCCTCTTTAGGTAAAAGAGGCGACTTGTTGACATAAAATTGCATGAAGTACATGTCTTTATCGCCCATTTTGCACACAGAAAAGCAAGTTTCATTTTCTTTAAATGTTCCAATTACTATTTTACACAGTCCCTTTCTAGACTGTTTCCCTTTTTAGGTAAAAGAGGCGACTTGTTGACATAAAATTGCATGAAGTACATGTCTTTATCGCCCATTTTGCACACAGAAAAGCAAGTTTCATTTTCTTTAAATGTTCCAATTACTATTTTACACAGTCCCTTTCTAGACTGTTTCTCTTTTTAGGTAAAAGAGGCGACTTGTTGACATAAAATTGCATGAAGTACATGTCTTTATCGCCCAGGACAGGAAAACGCAGGGGCCGTTGTGCAAATTCCCTCTTTCCACATTGTAGTAACAGGAGCTATTGCAGTGTGTTAAGTACGTTAAAATATTGCCACAGTTTTTGTTTGACTTATTAAAACAGTCGGATCGGACCTCTTGCGCTTAGTACCTAACCAATGTAACCATCCATTGCGCAGTAACTAGACGGTGTACATAAACGCTAGTCCGCGACTGGTATCGATACCACAAGCTTTTTGTCGAAGACCAGACGAGCAATTTAACACTTAAGTTGGCAACAATGTCGGTGTTTTATATAATAACGAATATTAATTTAAGATTATAAATATCCGCACCTTATCCACATCTGAAATGTGAATTGTGTTGTTAAAAAGATCAAAATCTTTTCCAATATCCTCCGCTTCGTCGATAGAGTGACTTTCGACATTGTCATAAAATGAAACCACAGGCGGGCCCCTTGAACCGCTCTTTGTCCGCTCACGTGACGTGGTTGCTATGCTGGTCCCATCAGCAGCGGAAGTGTTGCTGAAGGTATCCCTTGTTGCTCCGTCGTCATCATCGTCGCTAAAAAGGGTTCGTTCTAAAAATGGCATTTCAGTATTAGTTAAGAGTCAAAGTACAGACCCAAAATTAAAGAGCAATAAAACATGTATTAACCCATATATTTTTCACGTGTGCTATGCTCTTTACATGTACTAATATGTGTGTTTTATGCCGAGTTTATTTAAAAAGTGGGATTGCAGGTTAGAGGTGTTTGTGAATAAAGTATGATCACACAATTCTCACGTTTGCCTCTACCATGTCACCGATAACTTGTTTCGTGAACGAGATTACCGATGGTTTTAAGGGGACAAACCGTTACCTGATTTCTTTGATTCGCTAGCTTCGTCTCCTTTATCCAAGAGCACATCCTTTCCTTTCCGTTTTCGCAAGTTCCCAGCCATATTATATCATTCACAGTGTGTTGTTTACATGGCCAGAAAAATGCCTTTCATGACCAGGTACAGTTACTTTATTTTCGCCTAAGGCCTAATATAAAGCAAATATTACATGCCCAGTTAAACGTCACAATATAAGTACTGTGACGCTAGTTAAAATCAATATACGAAACAGTCCGGTTTGTGACTCATTAATTAACACATATATTAACAAAACATACGAAAAAATCAATATTAGACTTTGGTCGCGTTTAGAGTGTCAAAAAACAGCTATTTATAGACGTAATAACTGGTCTGACAAGGCATAGTTACATCTATGATTTTATAACGATTATCACATTAAGGTTTGTGATTAAATTTGTGTGTTAGAATTAGTTTTTACAGTTTTAGCCAGCATTTTCCCTGTTTTCTCCTTTTGAACCCAGGGTAAAAGCGGGTTCTTGTTTTGCTAATCGCTTGTTGTGATCCTACCAATACAAGAGCGCTTAAGTACCTTTGCTCACTTAACCCA
>CH002458.1:439891-450458 GCA_000149265.1 Ciona savignyi | reverse complement strand
TTTGCAGCCTAAAGTAAACCGTGCAAAACCCGAAAAAATTATACAATTTATTCACTTTTTTATTTTTATTTTTGGCTGGTGTTTTACTCGGTTTACGCGCATTTAGCGTTCGCGATCATTGCTTCCATGATCGCGATCGCTTTTTTCTTCAAGATAACCGAAATATCGCGATCGCTACGCGATCATGATCGCGATCGGCACAGCACTAATGTGTTACAATAAAAACTAAATCCACTGTTTTCTATTATATCTAAAAAGAATTTAGTTACAAAACAAGACTCTGGAACTATGCTTTTATATTGATCTATGGAACTTGACATAATAAACTACAATTTAACCAAACAAGAAATAAATAACTACGGACAATAATAATTTAAACGTTTTACACCAAATCCGTGTTAGTTCTAGGTTAGTAATGTTACATGTGACAGTTTAATGAGATAATGCCAGCATAACCACATTAACGAGTGAATGAGACTACTATTGTGCACAAAGAGAAAATAGGACCGCCTTATAGAAGAATCCGCAACAGTTGTAAAAAGCACAGTTTAAAAGGAAGAGCCATATTTTGTGTAGCCAGTGTTACAGACAAAATCTAGGTAAACCCACCACTCAATTTTTTGTATCGCATTTTGTGTATAATATAAAACACAGCCTCATTTAGGGAATTAACTAAAACGTTTCAAAAAACCCCCATTTAAAAATCTTAACAGTGCGAATGATATCAAATTGTGTACAAACTTATGTGTGGGCCAGATATCTACCATTTTATGATCGAAGTCAAATTGTGTACAAACTATAGTGTGGCAGTTTAAAACTTATTTTTATAAGCGAGGTAAATATATGACCCACAGACTGAATGGAAGTGGCAAGAGACAACAGGTTACAGTTATACCTTTTGCGTTAGCGGTTGCATTGACTCGTTGACGATAAACTCCGAGTCGTCCTTTGAGTCTGAAGTCCTTTTGGTGAACGTATCCTTCTTAATAACACCGAAATGGTAGAGTATTGCGTAAACTGGAATACATGCAACTGAGGCCAGGACAAGGAATATGATGAGAACCACTCCCCATGGCGGGGAAAAGTAGTTTGTCCTTGGTGGCTGTGGCCGGGTTCCAACCAGAATACGTGAGGGGTTTGCGGAACAGACCAGCCAAGCTGGCTCCCAAAATAATGACGAGAGCCAGCGGACATGTGAACCTCCACGATATCGTCCAATAATAACCCGGGGTCACTCCCACCATCTCTTTTAAATCTTTTTCAAACCTGAAATTAAAAGTTTAAAATTGTAACAGCAGTCTTTCAGAACAAAATTAAAGAAAGTCTCTTCGATATTTACTTGATTTTATTAGGCTAGCGTATAAACATTGACCAGTATGTTAGCTTTAATAATTATGGCTTAGTCCACAAAAATGTTCCAATGTCTACATCATATTCAACACAATGTTATAGACCCCATAAACCTACGAGACACAAATAACCTGATAATTATAACAGAACTTCTGCATTAAGTAATACTAAACTTAAAATGTACAGCAATGTGCAGACTTATGAAGTTATGCTCACTGTTTGTTAGTGCCATTTAAACAATTCTTAGTGAACAATGTATGGAAAGCTAATGCAATACAGTTTGTTGTATCTTGTATGTACAATTTTTTTTTGCAATTCAAAGAACCATGCAATAAACAACTACATTAAATTAAATGTAACATAAGTCAATTGTATTGGTCAACTTGTAAAAACTGAATAGCTCGGTTCATCAGCTATCAGCTAAAAGGTTGCAGGTTGGCAACTGGTCGTCAGCTAGTGGTTTGTGTCCTTGTGTGTTTAGTGTTAAATGCATTTAGTGGGTTATATTGCGCTAACCCCAGTGCATTAATGGGTTTTTAACAAAACTGAAGAAACTTCTTTATCATAAACAACACACTGCTATAGCCACAGTAATTCATCGGTGGGCACACGATAACCTAGCGATTGTCGTGTAAAAACGCTTCTTGCATTTTCCCCTTCACAGAGATAAGATTACCTGCTGATCTTGTAAATGTAGCTGACAGCGAGAACCTCGAAGAGCGCTATTGTGACAAGTGCCAAGGTCGCGGAGTAACTGTCGAAAATGTCGAGGAAGTAGCTGCCGGAGCGTTGGGAGAAGAGCAATCCAACCACGAACATACCTGGGAATTATCAAGGTTTGTTTATCGACTCACTGATCATTCAGCAATTTACAAATCATAGGAATACCCCAAAACTAATCTATATTACATGGTCAACATATATTAGAAGCTAAAGGATCCATAGTCAGAGTTGGTCTTTGCTTTAGTAAACAGTTAAATTTATTAATGATTTGTTAGCATTTTATCAATAAGAAAATCAAAAATATGTTAATCGATTCGAGTAAATTAAGCAAAAAGCTATTAGATAATCTAAAAAGCTAATGAAAACTCTGTAACTAACATTGTGCACCACTTTTAATTGTGCATTATTTCGCATTTAACAAAATATAAGAATACTACAAAACAAAGGCTAATATATATCTGAAGCTAAAGGACCCAAAGTCAAGAGTTGGGCAGTGCTTAAGAAAACAGTTACCTGATTAACAATTGGTTGTCCTTGTCATTTAACCATTTACAAAGAAAACAACAAAAAATGTTTAACCAAATTGTTTGTAAACCCAGCAAAAAGCTAATGGTTTATGTAAAAAGCTTATGAAAACTCTATAATTACCATAGTGCGCTACTTTTAGTTACTCTTCAATGCAAAGTAATGTAGATTTTAACAGATTGTGATTTTTCGAGATTTCAGTTAACTATAATTTTAAACTGACAGAACAATTGACAAGAAACAGTTAACTAGTTAACCAAGGTCAATATCTGAGTATCTGCACCATAGGCCACATGGAACAGTTCAGGAAATATTTTCCCAGTTGTATGTTAATTAATATGACTAAGAATATAGGGTGGTTTGTAGGATTATAAGATCCGATTGGCTTGACCCATTTTAATTAACAATGCTTTCATGGTAAGTGCTAATTAGTTTTAATCTGTTAACCATACAGGGATTTAAGCTTTTGAACATTCCAATTTGATAAGTAGTTAAACAAGGTAATTATTCATAACTACATTACATCTTGCAAAGGAGTTAAAACAAATTAATATATATTCGTTGTACTTAGTTTCAAGTACATAATGGCACAAATCTAGATTAATAACCACTTAAGAAAGTCAAATTTCAAGTCAGATGTTGTATATTGCATAACAACTGGCCACTTGATAATAAAATGGCATCTCTACCTCTAGTTTGGTGCAACTATTATCAACCCTAGTTTGACTTTTAGACCGTGGTAATATCTAATTTTTACTGACAAACACAAGAAAGTATAAAGGAACCAAAAATCCACATTAGTTATACATGTTGGCCTGCATAGCTAAAGATAATTTGGCATGGCAGTACTAATTTACTCCTGCTAAAGGTATTCTAATCATACCAGAACATTTCAGTGATAAGAACAGGAGTTTTACCTTTGCCGGATTGCTACGTGGGAGTCTGATTTTACTTCCTTGAAATTTGTTTATTTATCACCTTTTTAAAATTTTGTTACTAGTATATTGGTATGAGTGACTTTTGGAAAATTAAAAAAAGTATTGTGTAAAATTGTTTCTTTTTGCACTTCTAGTAAAGCAATAAATAGATGGGAATTAGTTTGACAAATTTAAAGCCATTTGCTTGTCCCATATATAATGTATCCCACCACAAGGATACTCAATTTTATTAAAAATACTTGGGATATTTACTTCACCGGCGTTACAACACACTTACCGCTGCACATTATCGCGGTGAGAAGCGTTTTGGAGATCTTTACCCCGGAATCGAGCACGGAAGTCACCACCGTCTGAAGGATGCCAAACTCACTGCTCATCCCGATGTTCAAGAGCATAAAGAAGAAGAGTATGGACCAGAATGGAGCAGCTGGAAACTTTATAATCGCTTCCGTGAACGCGATGAATGCAAGACCAGGTCCTTCCACATTCTGTCGAACATGGGATGATTAGTTTAGTTCCTATAAATAACAGCAAATGAAACAAATCATGGTGTAGGAAAAAGAAGGCAAAACAAAAGTCGTTAAACAAGTCATTTAAAAATGAATGAATTATCTTTACAACATAATAACATAATTTATAAATATAAAATGATAAACATACTACAGGCTACCCAAAATTATTCTGAAAATCAGAAACATGGCTTAATTTAAAATTATGCACTAAACACTTTCTTTAATTTTGGGTAAAAAGATGTTAATATAGGCTACTGTAAATTGGCAAAGCAGTTTCCAGTAATTGTTTCTGCCAGTTCAAACAACTATGGTTTTGAATATAAATCTTCAATAAAAGGAATAAGAATGTACAAAAGTAATGTAATGTCACAGAGCTTGTGTATGTTTTTATACTAACTAATAACCTTATAATAAAAAACAAGCAAACCACAACACAGTGTTTCATATCTAACCTTAACATATTTCTGCTTTCATACATTGTAACTGTAAGTTAACGACTTGTTTTTAAAATAGCAAAATCAGGAGTATGCTAAACTTTATTACAAACGTACAGTGTTAAGTTCAGATTCGATTGAGCAGTTCACCATTCTTAGCAAACGTTCAGTTGACGCTTGAGAATCGTCCAAATTAAACTCAAACAGAATCTCCTTGAAAGTAAAATTTAATAGATTTTCGTCCAGATAATTCCTAGGTTGTTGTTCCAGCAAGAGCATTTTGTTGCTGAAATAAAGGAAATTCTGTCAAAGATATCAAAACATATGCTTTAGCATGGGAGGAAAACCACAGTAACCAGTACCAGGAACTTGTCGTTTGTATCCTTTTAAGGAATAGTTGCATGCCGCTTTTGGTCTATTAAATTGTTTTGTTAAAGATAAAAACAAAGATTACTGTGAAACTGCATACAAACTTTTAACCAAACTATAAGGACTGGTAGGTTTAACCTAGTAATAAAAGCTTTGTGATTTGTGTTTGCCTTGCAAGCATTCACATACCTAAATTTATATCAGAGACCAGATATACATGTATATTACATGATAATTACAGAACATTTAAAAATACTGGTTTTACCTTTCAAAGCAATCCATTGCTCTTGTCTTTGCCTTAAAACCGAGGATTGAAAATACAGTGACACACGCAAATATGGAGGTAAGACAATTGGCACTCGCAACAAATATTGCATCCTATGATGTCATAATACAAATGTGAATGTGATGGAGAATAAAGTTTAAAATTGGAAGTACAACTGTACGTCCTTTTATAAGCAAATGTATTAATAATATCACATAATCCTTTTAATGCACATAATCTAGCATGTGATGTCATTTTGGTAGACACAACAAGCAATTCTTAAAGCTGCCGGATATATATTATCATGAGAACCATACATTTTATCAGTAAGAGCTTCTCTTTTATTATTGTATATCTATCAATTCATTGTTTGAGCCCTACACACTTTAGATATCAGTAGGGTCACAAATAATATGGAAAACAATAAAACAGATAAAATAAAATGAAATGATTTTATGAAAAAACATAAAAAAACAAAGGAATTTATGGGATTTTATTTATATTACTGTTGTTTTTGCTTAATTTTTTTAAAAATTCATTCACTATACAAAGATTATGCACTTTGCACCACAGGTAAAATAATAGGTATACACCTATGATCGCACACAAAGTACCCCACCTTTCTGCAGTTATTCTTCGGTTGGTTGTAACTCGAATATGCAATGATGCTTCCATAGCCGAGACCCAGACTGAAGAATATTTGTGTGGCTGCCTCTCTCCATACATCTGCGTCCTTTAAACGGGAAACCTAAACAAGCAACAAGTTCATTATCTCAAGAACAATGTTTTTGGTTGTATCGACAACATTTATTTTCATAGAGCTAGTTGATAGGAGAAAAAAGCCATATGTGTGTATATAAATACATAATGTCGATACAGTCAAAAACATGTGTACATCAAAAACTTTTTTTTTCATTAACAGATAAGTCTTCCTATTTTTCACCGGCAATAAATTAGACCAGTTGAAATAAAGTTATAGTTATAGAAAAGGACTAATGTATTTTTACCACACAGGAAAAAATGTATAAGCAAACTAAATATTTAATGCCCTTGATACTGGATTGTGATATAATGGTAATTATACATATAAATGACATTATGCATTCATTTTACAATTTGAAGTAAAAACCAACGTTTCCACAGTACCAGACAAATACAGCACGCCCTGCAGCAGTATTTTACGTATGTTGTGTTGTGAACCGATACGGCAGTTAACCAACCATATCAGCTCTGCGGCTGGACACGCCCACTTACCAGCACAATACATATATTATGTGAATAAAATCTTATTGAGGACTTTGGAATATATGTAATTACCAACATGTAAGTTTCCGTTCTTTAATTAAGGTAAGAAGTAATGAAAATTTTAATTCATAATTATAAATTATCACTGATTTAGATAATGTCCGTTTAATAACCCTGTTCGTTTTTAACTTTGAGAATAGTGAGACTAAAAAGAAGATTTTACACAACCAAGTGCAGCTTTTGAGCTACTTGAATTGAAAGTTTCAATAACGAAACGATTTCCCGCTTGGCACTGAACGCAGCAGCTATATAAACACTACCAAACAGGATGTGTCATTCCACGTTAGATATAGACACTTACATCTGGTGAAAACATGTACTTTACGCCGTCAATCGCTCCGTCGAGTGTCATGCCTCGGATGAAAAAAGCAATGAGAACGATGTACGGAAACAGAGTGGCGAAGTACATCACTTTTCCAGAGGATTTAATCCCCTTGTTCATTCCAAGGAACACTATGACCCACGCAACAAACAGAACAACAACCATTCTCCAGTTCTGTTCACCTGAATGAATGTACACACAGGTTTGTTATGGGTGTGCAAAATTAACACCAGAAATTCGCGTTCTTGCGTTTAGCACACAGCAATACAGTTTCTTATTTTACAATTAAACAAATTGCATTCTGTATAATAAACATGTACCAAAAAGACAAATTAATCAAATATAGTGCATTTATTAAAAACTTCCGATTTTACAAAATAGGTTCCATACTTCTAGAAAAAAATGTAGCAAAAAAATCTTAAATAATCTATACATACCACCATCCTCTATAGTGTGCGATATATCCAGTGTATCTCTGTACCAGAAATAATTTGTGGGAGAGCTTAACTCGCATTCAGGAATGGCATGGGTAGCATTGATGCGCGGACACGTAGCCCATGGTAGATTTGCTTGGAAGGAATTGAAAAAATAGAAAAGAGCCCATCCCAAAATCATGTTATAGTATAAACCAATAAGAAGTGAGATCTGCAAATTCAATAATTTGTAACAATTTAAAAAATAAAGTTAAATCATTACAGTGATTGACTGTTGTATACAAATTATTGCATTTACCACTGTTAGATTACTAAACCAATTAGCCATTTACAATGGATAACACCTATTTTTAAACATAAGTTTTATTCGTTGTTACTGTAAAAGACATAATAAATATTTAAATATAAGTGCAATATCCAGTCACATTAATTTTTGCCAATGAAGAATTTTATAATGTTAACATTTTTTAATAAATTGCAAATACCTAACTTTTAAAATATAACTAGGTTTTGGAAAGATATTTCATTCTTCTCAATATTTGATTAAAGCTAGATTTCTATCCCCATATGTATTGTTAGTAAGAACTCACCACATTACTTGCAATGCCCACACCACCTAGCATCGGGTGTATATGCGTCCACACACCAATTGTTCCTTTTCTTATTTTTTGTCCAACTGCCAGTTCCAAGTAGTACAGTGGATAGCCCTCCACAAACAGCATAATCACATACGGAATCAGAAAGGCGCCTGGATAATAAACAACATTAGTATTAGTGATTAACGAATTAGTAAAATCAAAAAAGGAAAAATTCTGCAATGTCAGGATAAAAAACTTATCCACATGTATAAGATTTGGGTTTATATGGGTTGTGTCTGTCACGGTTTTCTGTAGAACTTCCTCATAAACCACAGACTAAACAATTTAAATTGTTGGCTATCCAAACTGTGGCAGGGGAATTCTAGTTCTAGTAATATACCGTATATAACATACGGAACACAGATGTTAATTTATTAAAAAATATTTGAATTTAAATACCAGTACCGTTTTTTCACATACACACAAATATATATATACCGTACTTATATGTTTTAAATTATACCAGAAATCATTTATAAATGTCCCAATCATGGTTAAGAAATCTCCTAATACCCCACCTCCGCCATTCTTTTTGCACAGGTATGGAAACCTCCAAATATTGCCCAATCCAACAGCGAAACCAAGAGCAGCCATGAGGTACTGTAGCTTGTTGTCCCATGCTGGCCGTGTGTCTTTATCATCACTCAAATTGCTCATATCGCTGTCATCAGAACAATTCAGAGCCTCCTGAGCCTCTTTCTCGACGTCACCATCTCGAGATTTGTTGCACGAATTTTGCGACATTTAATCCGAATGATGAACTTTGTAAATATAACTGGAAAACATGAAAGTCAGTCAGTCCAAGAGTCCGTATTTGCCAGATTCGGGTGGCGTGATATCCGCATGATCATCTGCAGGTAACATAAGTACGAAGATAAACCACGAGACTACTTAGATGTGTCTCAAGAGAAGGCACTTTGAGGTCTAAGGAGTATTAACTAAACGTAGTTGCAACTTAAATAATAATTTGTATAATAGCTATTTATAAAGTATAACAAGATGTTTTTTTATTTCGTTTAAAGACAAGTTTACTATCATTGCCGTTTTCATTTTATAAATGGATTTTCATAGTTTTGTTGGGATAAAACAAAAGTAATAAAAAATATATATTTTCAATTAATCAAATTAGTTAGTCAGACAACGCACTTGATTGAGCAGTCTGGAAAGTCTGCCAGTAGGGAAATTGGGGGAAAACTAAGAGGAAAAGAGGCAAGAAGAGAAACTGCATACTAAAATGAATTAGGGGCTTTTAAGGGTTCAGATTAAAGCTGAGGTTAGAGGTTGGGTTAGTTTTGGGGCTGAGAATGGTGTTAAGGTCATGGTTAGATTTAATTTCCATAATTTTTGTAAGCAATTTTCTCTATTCCCTTTATTTGTTTGCCCTGGAAAGCGAACTCCCATGATTTTTTTAGTTAACAAGAACAAAACAAAGAATATGCAATAATTTATCCTAATTGTGTTAACTAGGTAAATTCCGTGGTATATGTGCACCCCTTATGCACCTGCGAGATCTCGTTAATATCAGTCTAGCATTCCACACAGAATAATTACCTACTGACAACATTTACAATATGAAAGCAAAACTTAGTACTATACATACATACATGTGGAACTAAATGTTACATAACTGTAACTACAATATAAAAGTAAAAATATAGTTATAATACCATACAAACAAGGTCCCAACTAAATTTGGAAGTATTCACAATCAGAAACTTATAAATGGGGACAATAATGGTTTATAGTACAGGGGGGATATATAACTACAAAAAGAAGATGTTTTTTTACCAATGCAACTTCCTAACGGTATTGGGGTTTTTGAGCAATTTAAATTTTATATTCTATATCTATACATATATAACAATTCCACCTTTTAGTACCAAACCTTACTTTACATTGATGGAAATAGAGTTAGTAGATCAAGTGCATAAGCATAGCGGGAACAGTATTGTTAGTCTGTTACAGATTGAAAAACTCGTTTGTGAACTATTTTCCATATCAACAACATTAAAACTGTATTGCCGACTACATTATTTTTAAATCTATAATATTTACCAATAGAATGTTGTAGTACCCTCTTTCGTTATTGTTTATGACCAAACCCGGCAATTTCCTACACTTATGCCTCCGTTACGTCACCTACGCTTATACTCAACGTGGTGATTTTTCCGATCGTCTGCGCCTTTCCGTAGTGATTACAATTACTATAAACATGCTTTGCATGAGTGGAGATAGAAAAAGGTGGCCAGTGTTGCCATGTACGAACGTTGATACGGCGCGAATGTGACGTGTAAAGTCTGTCAATCCGACAAAATTAAACTGAAAGGGTTGAGGCTTGGATTTTATATATAATTATAAGACTCGGCCGTATAAACTATTCTGTCACACGATCGTTCAATTAATTCCAAACTGTAAATTTGGTTTGCAGCAAATATATTTCTATGATTATGATTTTGTGTGGCGCAATGTAAAGCCCGGTATTGAGAGTGTCGCGACAGATTTCCCGGCAAAGCCGCATGAGAGTCAAAATGTGTCCAAATTATGTATAACCCGCATAAGAATTTATTCAGTTGAGGTAGTAGGTTCAATGTTAAACTTTCAAATTTTATTCCATAGATGAGCAAAATGTCCTACCTTTAAAATGTAAACAATAATGCAATATTAAAAATACTGTTTTTGTAAGTCAAAGCAATTGAATGGTACACTGACACTGAATTTTAAATAAATGACATTAAACGAAAAACACGTTTGA
>CH002458.1:421298-431744 GCA_000149265.1 Ciona savignyi | reverse complement strand
CCCAGTCATCACACGAATTCCAGATAACTTCCCTTTAGAATCTTCGCGAAACTTTGAAAAGCAAAACTTCCGGTTTTACTGCGGTTTAGGCAAAACACGACCTTGCATGAATTGAGGAAGTTCTTCATCCTGAATCGTGCATATGATGTTTAAGATAATCCTAAAATGAGGAAGTCAACATGATTGACAGCTAGAAAGCAAAACTTGAGCTGCAATATTTCCCGTTTTACTTAGCCTTGCCAATAATTTAGCTGTCAATCACGCTAAATTGTCAAAACAACATCACGTTTATTTGGATATAAATACAAGGAATCCGGCGTAGCAAATCAATTTGTGCAAGCAACCTACAAAGGTAAGTTATTAGGTTGATGTAGCTAATACCTAAGTTGTAATGTTAATTTCACCGCAGATGAACAAGTCGATTCTTATACTACTACTCGCCATTGCTCTTGTTATGATGAGCGCAGAAACAGACGCATGGCATCGTCGTCGGTACTGGAATGAGAGGAAGCAAGATTTCCTGGAAGACCGAGGTATAGATTGTTTGTGACATTGTTAGTACCTTATTTGTAATTAAGATTATAATCGAATGGTTAAGCATGTGCCAACGCCTCCTCCATAAGCGAGAACCTCTTCTGATGCAAATTTGCTGTTAATTTTTACTTTAATTCCAGCAATGGACGCCGAGCACGAAGGAGATGAATTCGAAGAACTCGAGTTAAATTCACAGTGAATCAGGTGAGTTTAGAAGAGTATAAACCGAAGATTGTGGATTAGAATCCCACCTTAACCATTAAACTACACCATTAAAAGGGTGATTAATCTGGTAATGGTGGTTAGCATTGTGGGCTGGTTACGCTTAGTAAAATAAAAGAAACAGCTTACAAAACCAAAAAAATTGCACGACCATTTGGCTTCTATATATATCATGTCACTGTCACAACTTGACTTTTACATGAAAATACCTATATCATATACATGGTGATTTTGTAGTTGTTGCTTTCCTATCGGTTAATTTAATTTTCCCTTTTCTTTTTTAGATCATCTGATTTACTATAAAAGCTTAACAAGTCAATTAATCGACAAATAAAAGCTGCATTCAACAACTACTGTGTTTTGATTACTAATATTTTAATCGTTAGGCAATTTTAGTACCTCTATACCCGTAATCAAAAACGCACATATTTGCCTAGGAATACAGCCGACATGTAACTGCCTTGCCACCTTAACCGGAGATTAACATTTGAAAAAACTTCATATTAAACTACCTAATATGTTCTGCGTGCAGAGCCAAATGGGAAGTCTTGCAGATTGAAACCGTACCAATAGAGTGTATTATAAGATTTTAAACGAATTAATTTAAGGTTGTGTGGTGTCTCTTTCAAACCTATTGTTCTTTAAATTGAAGTTCTAAACTTCCCAACAAGCACACTTTTATAAACAGCCGAATGTGTAAATAAAAATAGCGAGACTTCACTAAAAATACATTTATTTATCAAACCCTGATCAGCTGTTAAAAAACTGGCCGCCACACCAAAAATCAAATCGATCCAAATCATGACACACGCAGATATTTAATCATGATACACGCAAATATTAAACGTGAACTAAACCAAGGACAATCGTTTATGACTTGACACATCACTAAAATATGTGCAGGTGAGTCCACTCACGTCACATTCTGCCGCATGGCCGTCGTTCGCAACATTATCGGAATAAGAGTTTGCAGTAAAGCGCGACCAATATTGAGTGGGAGACGGTTTTAGGAGGAGTGCCCATGTAAAGAAAACCCATAAAATAAAACATATTTTAGAAAATTGTGACTGAACAGGAGTCAACAATTCACATACTACTTAACTATACACCGACTAAACAACACTGTAGCATTTCTAATGTTTACATATTCAGTGTTATGTATTCACTCGGGACCACACTAATTTAGTTTTTTTTTCATACCCGCGATGCGTATGTTACTCAAATTTTTGTAATATCTCTTTATATTAATGGGCGGCGCTAACCATCGGCTACAATTTCGTCCGTTTTGCTTTTATCCACCTTATATAAGAAATGATGGAGCATCATTACTCGGATAATCGTCAGATTACCTCTTGCCGAATAGCAGGGCCTATTACAGTGTGTTGTAGTCCATAATAGATGGGTTCTTTAAACATGTTAAACCCGAAGGAGCACATATGGGAAAAAAATGTTAATGACGCGAAAGCTACAGCTATAACGGCAGTTTTTCTAGCGTGTTGAATTAAACTGTGCAGTCAGATCGTAACATTTTAATGAATAAACATTGCCTCAAATATTTATACTCGAGCTTTAAACCTTTTGTCTCAACAAACAGATACATCTATCTCCACTGCGAGGTAAAGGTTTGCAACAGAACGCGGGAGGTTTGTACTGGAAACGGGGTAAGTGAAGTATATACGAAGTTGTTATTT
This sequence comes from Ciona savignyi, assembly GCA_000149265.1. Lineage (NCBI taxonomy): Eukaryota > Metazoa > Chordata > Ascidiacea > Phlebobranchia > Cionidae > Ciona > Ciona savignyi. Next base: position 429,297 of record CH002458.1, on the reverse strand, counting down.
TGGTTGGTGCCAGACCTAGATTCAAGCCCAGAATTACTGGATGCATTAAAAGGTTTTTGTTGCTGTCTGTATTTAAACCGGTGTTCTTAATCGATCGGACACACAAATGTTCTGAATAATGACGTATTGATGTGACGTTTTCTTTAAATAATCGTCGCAAAATTTAGTCGCTGTGTGGGGGAGCGGTGTCCTGGAATCAAAGGAAGAAACGTGAAATCGATGACAACTCAAGAAATGTCCTTGGGAACACTGGTTTTGCAACACTGGGCCCGATCAGAATGGGAAACTTGAGTTCAAGTGGAAAACCGATGCTGGAGACGAGTTTGGAAGAACTGCCGAAAGACAAAAGTAAGGATGTGTTTTGGCGGTAACGTGGCACAAGCGGGAAGGTGAAGTCTGTCACACACCTAACCTTGTATTGGGCAGATCGTGATTACAGTCAAGTTGTTGGCTGAATTATAGTGCGTGGTTGAAATATCCTTGAGGATGGAAAGTTAGGTCAATGCACGTGTATCGAAAGACACGTTATCCGTGTTTCAAAATCTTTTACATAGTTTATAGTGTTCTATATGATTGAAACGTCATTGCTTTTTGGAACCTCTTAATGTACTGGGTTTATACGATTTCCGCTAAATTCCTCAACCGATTGAGCCTAACCAGTCCGATCTAAGCGTGCTACATTTAACGTCAACTAAACAACCATACAGGATTCCTAACAGCTTACATATTTGGTGCCGTGGCCGTGGTGCTGGCTGTTGTCGGGATCGCGCTCGTAGTTGCAGTTGTTTTCAAAAAGCGACTCGGTAGAGACAACAAGCGGATGAAGAAAAACTCTCCCAAAACCTTCAGTGAACGTTATTTACCGGGAATGATTTAACCGAAAATACAATTTAAATTCCAATATAAAAAATTCTTTTTCGAACAATCGTGAGGCCAAATGATTAAAACGACCCATTGTTATACCAATTTCTCCTTTAACCCATCATGGATTCGTTCTTTAGTCGGTTATCAAGTTTTTCTTCATTGACAATCCTGACCAATCCCTCAAATTGGCATAGAATGTAAATACTTAGTCAATGGTCGTGATAGTACAAAAATGAATCGCTTTTTCTATATTATATGTTTATATTCAAAAAAGTCAGCTGAATATATAGCTATGGCATCGAACCATCTGCCGTACCGGTCTTGCATGTCGCGTTGGAACTTTATAAGGTGCTCATAAAATACGCCTCATTAAATTTCTTCCTTCTAATTGTGTGTTAACTTTTCTTATTTATTCTGGTATTTGTTTTTCTGCTTAATTGGGTTAATTTACATGCCTGCTTGAAGATACAACATGGACAAACATTGTTGGTTGAAGAAATTATTTAGTTGGAAGCACAATGCATTATGTTTGGAATAATGGGCCGTTACCACAAGTTGACTCCATTACAGACTATAAAAAGGGTATAACTTTGAATTAGTCTACCTTTTTAGTGACTCACTTTTTTAACATTATTCCAGATTAAATCGACTGTATGTTCAGGGGAACGGAATTAGATTTCACAATTTCTTTAAAATATGGTATGAAAGAGCTGCATGCGGCTCCGGAGCGACTGGTTGTCGACGCGTGGTCTGGTGTTCTAGTGTCAATCAGGCACTAAGTATAAACTTTCAATAACCATACAGATTAAAACTTAAAGTATAAGTTGCGTAACAATCAACACGCATTCGCCTTATTTCTACTTTGCTTATGATGTTATATTAAAACACAATAAATATTGAATGCAGATTTTATTTGTCGATTGTAAGCTTTATAGTAAATCAGTTGATCTGTAAAATAAAAGCAAAAATTGACAATTAGTCGGTAGGAAAGCAAACAACTGCAAAAGTACAACGAATGATCCAGGTATTTTTATGTTAAAGCTCAGAATGGGACGATGATAGTATGTTAAATAAAGAAGCCAAACTATCGTGCAATTTGTTTAGTTTTGTAAGCGTTTTATTATTTTACTAATCGTAACCATCCCACAATGATAACCGACATTATCAGGTCGAGAGAACATGGTTCACGCTCTAGACCACACCCCGTGTCGTTTAATGGTGGCATTCGAAGCTGCAATCTCGGGTTTATACTGGAAATATGCTAACTTACCTGATAAACTATTCTTCGGGTTGATCTGCTTCTTGCTCAGCGTCCATGGCTGGAAATAGATTCAAATTTAAAAGCAATGCTGCTTCTAATAAACCACTTTTGTGAATAGTATAATGTAGTGGGCGTTATCACATGAGCGTGTCGTCAGATTATTATTTTTTATTAACAATCAAACTATAAACAAGATTCATATGACAAACAGTCTACCTGGGGCTTCCTGGTCAGCTTGCTTCTGGTTCCAGTAACGTCTTCTACGTCTGGAGCGACGACGACGCCATGCGTCAGTTTCTGCGCTCATCATAACGAGAGCAATGGCGAGAAGAAGTATAAGAATCGACTTGTTCATCTGCGGTAAAATTGGCATTAAAAACTTTGTTAAGTAGCACATCAAAAAATAACTTACCTTTGGGGATTGCTTGCACAAAGTGATTTGCTACGCCGGATTGCTTGTATTTATATCCAAATAAACGTGATGTTGTTTTGACAATTTAGTTTGATTGACAGCAGAAAATTCACAAAGACTAAAGTTAGACGGGAAATATTGCGCCTCAACCGGATGAAGAGGTTCCTGGATCAACACACCATGGTAATTTGCATATATGCCTCAGTAAACCCGGAAGTTTTGCGTTCTAGCTGTCAATCACGCTAACTTCCTCATTTTAGGATTATCTTAAACATCATATGCACGATTCAGGATAAAGAGCTTCCTCAATTCATGGAAGGTCGTGTTTTGCCTAAATCTCCGTAAAACCGGAAGTTTTGCTTCTTTGTTGTCAATCACGCCGACGCGACGAAGAACGGATAACGTCCTTGGAGTGTTTTCGCGCTGCGTCGTTTGCTTTGCTGGGAATATATCCCGCCCAGTCATCACACCCACTCCAGATAACTTCCCTTTAGAATCTTCTCGAAACTTCCAAAAGCAAAACTTCCGGTTTTACTGAGAAAACTTCCGGTTTTACTGAGGTTTAGGCAAAACACGACCTTGCATGAATTGAGGAAGCTCTTTATCCTGAATCGTGCATATGATGTTTAAGATGATCCTAAAATGAGGAAGTCAACATGATTGACAGATAGAAAACAAAACTTGAGCTGCAATATTTTCCGTTTAACTTAGCCTTGCCAATATTTTAGCTGTCAATCAAGCTAAATTGTCAAAACAACATCACGTTTATTTGGATATAAATACAAGAAATCCGGCGTAGCAAATCAATTTGTGCAAGCAACCTACAGAGGTAAGTTATTATGTTAAAGTAGCTAATAACTAAGTTTTAATTTTAATTTCATCGCAGATGAACAAGTCGATTCTTATACTACTACTCGCCATTGCTCTCATTATGATGAGCGCAGAAACAGACGCATGGCATCGTCGTCGGTACTGGAATCAGAGGAATCAAGATCTCCTGGAAGACCGAGGTATAGATTGTTTGTGACATTGTTAGTACCTTATTTGTAATTAAGATTATAATCGAATGGTTAAGCATGTGCGAACGCCTCCTCCATAAGCGAGAACCTCTTCTGATGCAAATTTGCTGTTAATTTTTACTTTAATTCCAGCAATGGACGCCGAGCACGAAGGAGATGAATTCGAAGAACTCGAGTTAAATTCTCAGTGAATCAGGTGAGTTAGAAGAGTATAAACCGAAGATTGCGGATTCGAATCCCACTCTTCACCATTAAAAGGGCGATTAATCTGGTAATGGTGGTTAGCATTGTGGGCTGGTTACGCTTAATAAAATAAAAGAAACAGCTTACCAAAACTAAACCAAAATTTGCACGACCATTTTGGCTTCTATATATAGCATGTTGCTGTCACAACTTGAATTTTACATGAAAATACCTATATCATAGGTGGTGATTTTGTAGTTGTTGCTTTCCTATCGGTTAATTTATTTTCCCTTTTCTTTTTCAGATCATCTGATTTACTATAAAAGCTTAACAAGTCAATTAATCGACAAATAAAAGCTGCATTCTAACAACTACTGTGTTTTGATTACTAATATTTTAATCGTTAGGCAATTTTAGTACCTCTATACCCGTAATCAAAAACGCACATATTTGCCTAGGAATACAGCCGACATGTAACTGCCTTGCCCCCTTAACCTGGAGATTAACATTTGAAAAAAAAATTCCTATTAAACTACCTAATATGTTTAACGTGCAGAGCCTCATGGGAAGTCTTGCAGATTGAAACCGTACCAATAGAGTGTATTATACGATTTTAAACGAATTAATTTAAGGTTATGTTGTGTCTCATTTAAACCTAGGATTGTTTATGTTCTAAACTTTCCAACTAGCACACTTTTGGAAACAGTCAAATTTGTAAATAAAAATAACTAGACTTCACTAAAAATACATTTACTTATCAAACCGTAATTCGCTGTTAAAAAATGATCACATATTCAGTGTTATGTATTTACTCGGGAACGCAATAATTTAGACTTTTTCAAACCCACGATGCGTTCGCCTCCAAATTTTCTAATATTTCTGTATATTATTTTGGCGGCGTTAACTAGCGGACTACAATACCGACAGTTCTACTTTTTATTACCTTATATAATAATTGATGGAGTATTATCACTTTGGCAATCGTTAGATTACCATTTGCCGAATAGCAGGGCCTATTGCAGTGTGCTGTAGTCTATATAATAGAGACGTTGCTACTCATGAGCTCATCAACCAGTGGGTTCGGGCAACGCCCGGTAAGTGCCTCTTCCCTCAAAAAACGACTCTGCAATGATTGATTTCGAACCCAAAACCATTAGGCAGACCGTCATCGCCATTACCCATTAGCGCAAACTCGCCACCACGAAACTATGCTGGTCACCCAAAGAAAGTACAGTGAATACGTTTTCCATTGCATTGCCGCAGAAACACCAAGATTAGGTTGCAGTGATATTAGTTTAGTAAATAATACAAATAATACAAAACGTCAATTGCATGAAAACACTGAAAAGTGCAATTTGCCATCGATTAAAATACAGCGCATAATACAACACAAATAAGTGTTCGAAACCAGGCTGAATAAAAGGGGTGTGGTTGTACCTCATACACCCCAACAATTGCGCATCATGTTAATGAAGTCCGCATCAGTGGGTACGGTCAAGCTGACTCCTTCGTAATACTCGGTGAACTCGACATACGAGATGTTCCCTGCGTCAGTATGGCAGAGTTGGGCGAAAGATTCCTTCATTTGCCGCAGTAATTCGCTCTCAGAGACGTTTCCTGGAAAGTTATTAACCCCTTAGAAACGAGATGACCAAAATCGGTAATTTTTAAATGTGCCCTTTCAAAATAAAATTTTTTCAAAATTTCTTGTTGAAACTTCTGTTTCGTGTCTTTGGAAAGCTATATAATATATCTTTTTATGCATCAGATTTAAAATTAGGGTAATTTTTCTTAAAACTTGCTTGTTGAAAACTTTGTTACTAGAAAAGGTCATTCGTATGTTGTCAACAAGTGAAGTATGGTTGTTCATATAAACCAATCGACTTTGATTTGGCACATCACACCCACCATTTGCAACCAAAGGGTGGTTCCTAGCACGGTAGAGCTTCTGCAAGTCGAGAAGGTTCACGAATCCACATTTCCTGGGGTCAAGCTTACGATACACTTTCCTCACAACAGCACGACGAGTTTCGTTCATTTCTCCTGTAATATGGTGGGACCATGTCTTTAGCATATGCACCCAATGTTTCAGCATGCAGAGTATGGCTGTAAAGTGCACACCCAAGTATTAATTTAGTTGCTTTTTGCATACCTGGCGCAATTAACCACAAAATGTTTTATTTTATTTTTAGAGTAAGATGCTAAATTTACTATATAAACTCACCTCGGTATAAACAGTTAAACACTAACATCAACCTATTCCGGAATTGAGACCAACAACTATAAAATAAACAACCAACCGACTACGAAACAATCAATCAACACATGCTGGGATAAACACCAACCCTCGATCCACCCCATGGATAAACACCAACCCCGGGATAAAAGAACCCACCTATAAAGGATCGCATGAACTCCCCGTAATCGATGACCCCATCATTATTCTCATCCACCACTCTCCAAACTGATTCGAAATCCTGCAAACCACAATGCTTACAAAATGGTGATTGTCGATATCCAAATCATAATGCTTTCTGGAATTATTCTACATTTAACTTAACTGCTTTAGAGATATACTTGTAAGAGCACGCAAAACACATTTTTGTTCTATATTGATTCAGCAAAATAATATTGAATGTATGGTTGTATGGTTTATAAATAATTGTAATTTTTAATTAAAATCATGTTTACTTTAAGTGGAAATAGAAAAATTTGTCACTTTTTTAAAATTAAAATTATATCAACAAAACTTATTATACTCCACTATGAGTTAAGTTAATTTTTAAATTGCTAGATAAAAAAACTAATTTTTTCCTATTCGAATTTTGATTCCGCAATTGACATTCCTAACCGTGGGTCAAACCCGGTCAAAAACTGCAGGGTAACTGTCTGTTAAAAAGTGGTCAGAAAATGGTCACCTGCTGTGGAAGCATTAGTCCAAACGATGCAAGTGCTTGTAGCAGCTCTTCCTTGTCCAGTTTCCCGTCACCGGAGCGGTCAAGCTGACGGAACAACTGCCCCAAACCAACGACCACACTGACACTACGGTTGCCAATCTTTCCACGAATAATCGCTGTATTAACATGGTTTATTACTCGATAATTCACAAATCATAGACTTACTTTGGACTTTTCGAGGGCTGCACTGCACAACAGTCCCTAATATATGGACCGATTTTTATGACAAATTTCTGTATTTAATCAAATTTAACCTGATAAACTTTACAATAGATGCATTGGTATTAGTATGTTTACAGCACTTTACTGTTCCAGCAGCATAAAAGAGTTGGTGCTAAAAGAATAATTTAAATAAAATCATCGACTTACTTTGGACTTTTTCCATGATTTTGCGATCATTTTGCTCAAGGGACGTATCGGAGCCGTCGTTCCGGTACGATGAATCCCACTGTGGACCTCCTGTAGATGATGCTTCACAGATCCGTATGACAAGGGTTGGCCTGCGTAGTATAGTGTGTTTGAAATGGTTGGTGAGTTGGAAGGGGTGTCTGTTGGTGGGCTTACTGTTGTTTAAGTGAATCTGGCAGGTGGGTGAGACCAGCTGTTGAGAAGCTCAGGTTTCTCCCCAATTCAAAATCTGCCGGGGAATATCGCTTGCCTTTCCTTCGACCGATCACATGTGAGTATTTTCCTCGTTCTACAAGCGGCATCGCTTTGTTTGTGCTGTGGAATAGACAGTCAGTGGTCATATGACTTATGATATCATAATGTGACTGATGATTTCGTACTTCTTGCCGAACAGCCGGTATTCGTAGACAGTCAGAGTTTGGTCGACGTGGAAATAAAATCCGAACAATTCGCGCAGAGCGTCGCGCCCGTCCCTCGTCACCACCCGCGCGCCGAACGTGGACCGATCTTTCAACGTGGACACGGTTGTTGCCCCAACAGTGCTCACCCTGCAACCATCACAAACAACTTAATGGGTGTTCGATTGGATTTAAATAACTACATAGTAAGTTAAATATTTGGTTCATCGAAACAAACTAAACTTTATTTTCATCTTTATAGCTTAGTAGGTTAAGTACTTTAGCCGCAGGATTGTAGGTTTGAAACTGGTCACTTGCTAGAAAACTGTGTCGATTAATGGGTTAATCAAAAACTTTAGAAATCATATACAACACTGCAATAGCTCCAGTACCAGGCAGGTAATTTTCTATTGCGTTTTTCAATGCATGGTGATTAAACATACATATCCTATTTAGTTGTTCTAATTTAACATATGTAGCACTCCATATAATCACCA
>CH002458.1:359288-408772 GCA_000149265.1 Ciona savignyi | reverse complement strand
CCTGTGATTTAGGAGAATTTCCTTTTCGAATCTTTTAGTCGATTTTACCCCTCCCCCACCACCACTTGTAGATTAATATGAACAATGCACACAATAGCGATCAATTTGCCAAGTCCAATCACTCTTGTCACCCACAGTATATGTACATATTGTACATAGTGGACATTTGTACAGTTCGACCCAAGATGAAATAGTTTACTTCACTAGTAAGAGTTGAAGTTAGATCAATTTATATCCAACCGTATTTATTACTCTCTTCCATTACCGCGTATCTTGGCGCCACTTTTATCCGACGTGTGTTTTAGCAAAAGCGCTGGCCTGCCAGACGAAAGTGACAAAACAAGCAACCGCGTAAAGCTGAGGTTGCTTAACTGCGATTGACTTTGTCACCGCGGACCTTTTGTCTGGCGCTCCTGGCCAGTGGCTCTCCGCGCATGCGGTGAATATAACGCGAGTGGTACTAGTTGTAGATCTGACAATGTCGTGCGCTTTATAATTAACGCTAGCTGTTCCGCTTGTGCTACGTATGCTCCATGTATAAACTGTATATTCCCTCCTATGTGTTTTAATTGGGCAGTTTCGTCACAGAACGGGTTGTTACGTCACAGTAAAACCTGTCCGTTTACCAATTTGTTGAGCCGGTAGATTAAAAAAACGTGTTGGTTCCAAACCACCAAGATGTCTGCGTTGCACTGGGAAGCGAGGCGAAAACAAGCAGTTTTCGACCGAAAGTCTGAACAGGAACGAAAAATACAAGCTTCAGCTGGTAATTGTTTTTAATTGACGCCTGTCTTTTTCAAAAGAATGTATAATTGGGAAGTTTATATCAAAGAATTGGCTAACCCATGAAATTGTATTAAAATGTGCGTTAAGTTTCGTTTTATTGATTAGTCTATCTATCTAGACCAGAAGAATTTTGGATTGTACGTTTATTGCTAGGTGGAATTGTATTGTAGGAAAGTGTTGGAATATGGGGCTGATGAAACGTGGGCAGTGTTCTTAATACATTATTACTAGTACTTTATTAAACTCCCCAAAACTTTTTTTAATTTGATAAGCACATTTCTAGCGTTTCTGAACGTCAGTATAAATGTTGTGTAAACGATTTTCCTGCTTGCTAGTTTGACGTGTCCTTGGACAAACACTTTATAGCCGTATTTTATTAGTTCTCACAACCCCACTGGAAGCACAGGTATCTGAGAATTACCATAAACACCACTTGCATTACGCCACAACCGGGTATAACCAGGAGTTTAATCTAACCTGTGTAAAACTGCATACACTTTCTACCCTGCATGCTGCATCGGTAAAAGTTTGAACTCTCGAAATTATTGTCCGGTCAAAACGCGCTGACATGCCAGCGCGGTATATCTTTCAGTCACTTGGCCGGACTAATTCTGGCATTTTAAACATATGTTGCCTATTATGCCTAATTAGACGGTCGTGGGACCAAACAGGTTAACTACCGACACAAACAGATAGCTTACTCGCCTATCAAAATATCCAGTCATTCTGGTTAATTCCAATCGAAAGGTTTCAGGGGCAAAACTGGTCGCTAGCGAGTTGTTTGTGTCCTTGGGCAAGGCACTTTACGGACATTGCCTGAACTTAGCGGATTAAATGAGTTTTACCAAAATGAAGAAACGTGTCTATCACATACAACACACTGCAATAGCTCCGGTAACCCGACGGTGGGCGCGAGGTGATCTCACGATTGCCCGTGTGTTAACCCCCTTGGTTTTTCCATTCACGGGGATAAACATAAATATCCTATCCTATAAGTTTAGAGCATGTACTTTGTATTCATGTCGTTCGGAACTAAAGTAAAAATTTAAGCAAATAAAAAAAAGTAACCAATCCAAAAGACATTGGGCTGTATTTTATTGTTCAATTCCCCATAGACATGCACAGCAAGGATCTGATTAAAGAAGTCGCAAATGAAACTTCGGTGAATCCAGCCAACTTCAACCCAGCAACACCATGCAGGTAGTCTCCCATCCTAGCCTAAAATCCATTGTTTTTTATACTGGGCTTAGTTTCGAATCTATGATAGGCTCGGTGCTTAGACTGCTGTTTGTACGAAAGTTGGTAAATGTATCGGCCGCGTTATCGGTCACACGAGCGTATGGTCAACCCACTATTTGCGAGGCCAACTAGATGCTTATCTCCGCATTCCACCCCGCGTTCTAGTTTTAGATTGACGCTACAATAATCTCGGCTGTGTGGAAAGCCATCTTACATACGGTGCCTCTACCCAATGGATCTAATGGATTAAAAAGTGTCAAATGTACAAAACACACTATAATGATTCCGGCATCTCGACGGTGGGCACGTGGTAGTAAATATTGTCAATGACACAACCCCCTTCTTTTTCCCATCCCATCGTAGGCAGCTTTTATTACCAGGTGGTAAAAGTACGAGGCGTTTTCCCACAGACAATTTTTAGATTACCTCATGACCACTGTGAGATTACCGGAGCTATAACAAACTATTGTATAAGATTGAGGTGTCCCTACTCTTTTAATTAAAGCTATTAAACCACCAGGTTTAAGAATTATACACGATCGAATCTGTTGTTGTTTAATGCTGCTTATAGGTACATTAGAATATCTTTATATTGGCTGAACTAAATCAATGCAGTATGATTTGTCTTTGTTATCGGGATAATGCTCGAACCCATGATAGAATTAGTATGTTTCGTTGGTGTTTTAGTACAAAAGTTGATATATGCACCTCATTGCAGGTTTTTTTTACAGAGCCAAGTTTCGAACCCATGATGGGATCGTTACTCGGACCGTTTTTATATTGTAGTCGGTATATGTATCGGTTGCGTTAACCATTTGGCCCCACGACCGTACAACCTCATTGCAGGATTTTTTTTACTGAGCCAAGTTTCGAACTCATGATGGGCTCGTCCCTATGACCGTTTTTTTGTATAAGAGTCGGTATATCTATCGGTCGCGTTAACCATTTGGCCACACGACCGTACAAACCTCATTGCAGAAAAGGATCACATTCGATCAAGCCTCGCAATGGCGACACCAACTGTTGTAGCGATCTCAATCAGTCCAACGGCAGTATGGCGCAAGAGGGCAAATACAGCGCAAAGTTAAAGCAACGCTACTCATCCATTAACTACATTCAGCAATATTGATCTATGTTTTAATCTCTATTAAGATAATATTTGACACAAGCCTATCTGATGCTTTCATATAAAACTGCATTTCTCTTTCGATAGTGGATTATATTAAAACAATATTGAGTAGTAAGTGCACATAATGGCGATGGTATTAGTATAAGTTTGCGAATAAAACGGTGTGGGCCACTTGCATAGTGGAACATGTGAAATAAATAGATTTGGCGTGTTGATGCAATTGAGCTGTGGGTGCCAAGGTCCGGGTGTCGCAGCGGAAAAGACAGAACGAGACCAATTCCCTCATTTACTGGACTTCTGGCTTGTGTTCCACCTGGTGATGCGATCCACCTTGTAATGCGAGACACTAGGTGCTTTATGCCACTTGGTGCTGTAATCCACCTGCTGCTGCGATCCACCTGGTGATAAGATCAACCTGGTGATGTGATCCACCTGTTGATGTGATCCACCTGGCGATGCGAGCCACCTCATATCAGCCTCTCCGGCGCCGGCGGTTGCATCACACTAACCATGTCGTTCATCCGCACACCGCCCTTTTCCTCGTTCGCTGATGGACTGTACTTTCCCTCAAAAGCTCGCTTCTTCTTAAGTTTGCAAACGAAACAAACTATGAGAACTATGGCAACTATCAGCACAACACCGCCCACGATAGGAAGAACAATGATCAAGATATCGGTCGGTTTGGCTGTCGTCGTTGTTGCAGTTGCGGCCTCCGTGGTAGTATTCATAGTGACGTAGTTGGTCGTAATAATCACAGCTTGTCCGAGTTCTTGAGTGTTATCCACGTGTTTTGGCTCACAAAAACAATCCGCTTCAAAAGTAATCAGAAGTAATTAACAAACGGTCGGAGCTAGCGATTAGGTCTAAACAAAGAAAGTTAATTCGGCGTCTAGTCATATGCTCAACTAATTTACTGGTTCATACAAAGCTTACAATGTGGGCCAGCTGCTTGCCACAGTGAATAAAATGGAATTTATGTGTGTCAAGCAATTTTGACCACATTATATCACCACTGGCCTCCTGTGTGGACTCACCGCCATCTTATTACCTTATCCACAGGCTCCATATTTCAATTTACTGGTCTATTGAGGAGAATATAGCAGATAACTTTGTTCGACGGATTCACCGCATGGGTCTTATCATACCAGCTATATTTACACATGATGAACTCAGTAAATATGTCGTCAGTTAAATATTAATAACAAATATTGCTACATAAACTCCAGTCAGACTCACTCAACCCCTTGTACAACTAGCTATATAGCTTCCTGCTTAATGTAAGCAAGGTAATGCAATATTAATTACTTACAATCGGTGGTAATACCACATAAGGACTGGACGAAAGCATAGATGCCTGGTTTAACTCAACCGTTACAAGCCTCGCTAACTGTACTACCCAACACCGTTTAACATCACAAGACCCATTGTGACGTATACCAATGACAATATTACAACTACAATTTCATTCAACGTCAAACATGTTGTTCTACATGACTAACTGTCTAAATCGCTGGAAGCCAAATTAAAGGCTGTCATTACACCAATTCGAACAACTACAGCTTTCTGTTGCGTAACAATAGAATCCTTACACCCGTCACAAAGAATCAATAATGGTCACAATCTGAATTTAACTCTTTCACTCCCGGCCAAATGCATTAATTCAAACATGCTGTCCCGCAGTGTTTTTTACAATTTTTAGTCATTTTCAAATTAGCACAGTTTTTCTAAAGTTTATGCTATGATTTAATATTTAGTATGGTTGGAAAGATAATTTATCCCTCTTTTAAACAAGCTGCACATCTAAAATCTACCTCTAATAAAGAATATATTATGTAAACTTTAGTGAACACCACTTTTTATGCAAAGAAAATTCTGCTCGACTTTGAAAAATTTGAGGTGCACTGACAAACGAAATACTCACTTATTATTGGAATGCCCAAATGATATGAAAGTTGGAATGTAGATTGTCTAATAGTTTTTGTACTCAGGAAAATTCGAAACTGTATTTTTATCTTCAGTAGTTTTTTTACTCATTTGTAATTGAAATTCGAGCTCTCAGCAGGACGCTCTCAGCAGGCACAGCCGGGTTCATGCTTTGGTGAACACGCGGCGTACCGCCCGTGGCGAAAACGTCACCAACGCTCTCCTTTTTATCTCAACGGCACGTAATTTACAGAGAATGTAAAGAAAGACTTGCTTGACAAAAAGAGCTTCTCTGCAAGTTAACACGACTCCTATTGGCTGAGTTAGTCACGTGTAAATTCGTGTAAAATCGATAGAAATAAGAGGCGAAGCCTTTGAAAAAGAAAGGCTATCACTCCTCGCATTTTTAATATTTCTCCACGATAATCACAGAGAATAAAATATAGGGTTTCCTTGATCGAATGAGGCATAGCTGAGGTCTCTACCATTACGCATTGCGGAGAAATCGTTTTTTAGATTTGTATCCATTTATGGACAGACGGGATACCATGTTTTCCCACCAACTCGCCATATATGGCGAGTTGGGAGGGAAAGAGTTAAACAATGAGCTTCGCGCTTTTAACCCGCTTTCAAAAACATTTAAACAAGCTGGATTTCGCGTCCACAACGACCAATATACCGCTGACGACTTTGTTGATTAGATTTGGGCTAATGAGATAAAACTGCGTAATACTTTCACAATAAGACTACATACTATTTGACAGCTTACATCTCTGCGTTTTCGTATCTTTACGATTTCACCTGTGCCACGCCTCGAGCGATTGTTCCGCTATGTACTCTGTGACGGAACAATGAGACGCATTCAGGCGAGACCGAGTGTAAAAGCGATCGTTTGACATTTTTTCTCCGCAAGTTTAAACTGGAAGCGTTACATAAACCGCTGCCCGCGACACGCCATATGTTGTTATAAGACTTCTCAAATGAAGGTATTATTGTAGTTGCCTGCTCGGCCTATTTCGTTGATTTTGCTGAGCTAACCCATGTAGCCTGAACCCATTGGTTTGATGGAAAACAGAAACGACAGTAAGTCTCTTCAATACATACCAATACACCAGTTTGCGAACATCATAGGTAAAATGATGAATGGCAGTGTTACAGTATATCTTCAAGCCCGACAAACATGGGTATCCTAAACATTATAGCTACCGAGTAACCAATATCCGGGTACGAAACCCTTGTGTTTTTCCTTAGCTCGCCAACGACCATCACCAAGTACCAATGCCTGTACATTATATTTACTTCATGACATCCATGCCACCAAGTTATAGAATTTATGTACAATTTAAAATATTTCTCTCTCTACATTTCTACGAATTTACTTCGTAAAGATTAAGATAGCTGTGTCCACATCGTTCAGCGCTCGGTTGGTTGCGGTCGGACCTGTCTGGTTCATCGGGTGACGCTGAGACCAACCTGGAAGATAAGGTTACTTACTATCTCACCTAAGGCAGCACTCGCATGACGTTACCTGCATAATCCCCGCATTGCGAACTAACCCGACTGTAAGTGCTCACCCCGCCCACGCAGAGTCTCTCAGGGTTTGAGCTGTTGGTTCTGGAACAAATATCACGTGATAGAAGCTTCGTTTGCGAGGTTAGCTGAGAGGTTAAGATGGTCCGAACGATTTTGGACTCGGATGCAGCCGCAGGATAGTTAATTACCAAGGATTATTGCGAAAATCGCTATAACCCAGTGGATTAATGGGTTGAATTAAAACAGTAAAAACGTCGTCAACACATTTCAATAGTCTAGTTAATTCGACAGTGGGAGCGAGGTATTCTTACGATTGCACATATTACCCCTTGAACGGTTGTGTGGTCGAATGGTTAGGCTAATTCAAGTAGTGATTTCTACACAACAAAACGGCCTTACCGTCGAGCCCATTGGTGCTTAAAATCACCCCTATATTATATATTCGTCTGGGATGATCATTCTGTAAAACTAAGGTTCGGACTCACTTGAAACCAGGACACAAAGCGTTCGGAAATCCGTAGGTGTTGAAAGCGCGAAACTGGATATAACCAAAGTCCACGTTTCGCCGTTCCATATATGGTATGGTGGCGTTGAGTAGCGCGGGGTTTCCCCGGATGAAGGATGCCCTCGTCACAACGGGTGTGTTCGGTAAAACGAAGCGGAACGATGCTTAAAAACAGTAATTAATTATGTCTGATCAGGATTCGAACCCGTGTTTGTTGAACCTAATGTCAAATGTGGCGGGCCCGCTTACTATTCGTACATGGCCGTTCTTAGAACAATGTTTCTGGCATATTAGTAAAACATTGTTAAGGTCAGTTTGACACATGTTGTCTTTTGTTATAGTCAGTGTATTTACATAATATGAGCAAAAGTATGGATAATAGCAACTCCCAAATTGAATTGTGGAGAAAAGCAGAGCGCTATAGACTTTCGTTGATGCATTTCCGTGAGCTGGGCTCCAATATCGATCAGTTCACATAGGAACACGTGTATGATATGGAGCAAAAAAAATATTGTACATGTTGCTTTTTTTACGTAATACAAAAGTTAAAATGACGTACCTGCTATTTTCATGTATTCCATTAATACGTTGGAAACTTGATGGACAGTAACTGCTCTGCTATCGGATCTACAAAATAATTACCATAACCTCAACACTAGCTGATTGTTAAAGTTATATACCTGGACAGAAGTACGTAACCGAACAAAATATTCTGAGGCCACCCGACCACACCCACAATGTTAGATGCAGAGCTTGTCCCGCTGGACCAGTGACTGACCGACAAGGCCGTCGGAAACCGTGAGTTCCAATTCTATGAAAGACATAATTATTGTGACAATTCAAAGCTTGGTAAAAGGGAATAAAAAAAACTTGCCCCACCATTAATCTCAACCACAGAACTTACCCTACTGCTCATTTTAATCTATCACTATCCCTATCTCTTATAGCAACTCAGTCCTGTAATCACAACGCGTATCTTAAACCCAGCACTAAATCTAACATTTTCCCTAAACACAACACCATCGCAAACATATTTCCTATGAGTAAAATGTTTCTTCTTAGTTTAGAGTTTAGTCTTATAAAACGCGGCCAACGGTACGTAGTGTTGAGCTTACCCTTCGGCTGCCGATGTAGAAGTAAACCTCACAGATGGTGGGATCGCGGCCCGCACCGAACACATTGTATGCACGAAACTTGGCTGTCATGCCTGCTACATTCAATGTCTGTGTGGTGTAGGTAGTTTGGGATCCCCGTCCGTCCGCCCCATAGTTCGACGTTACCTTTAAAGTCACAATTATTGATGAATGCCTTTAACCCAAGATGGCAACTAACCCTAAAGTCAAGTCCCTCAAGATTTCGCTTAGAGTTGCCGATCCAAGCCACAGCTATGAACGGGTAAATAGAAGATGCTGTAATTTCCGTTTCGTGATTGTACAAGCTGAAAGCACAGTGGTAAATATTCGCAATATATACCTGTGCTATTATACTCACAAGTAATCCCGGTTGTAGAAAATGTTTGTAAAGTTACCTCCAGTCACGCGGTATGATACCTGCAATATAAGCTTGTCACGTGGGATTATATAGGGCTCAAGCACAAACCATATTCCCCCCGTCATACATGTCGCGTCCACCGTCATTGATTCTTCTATCGTTGCGGCGGTCGTAGTTATAACTGTACCAGTTGTCAACCAAGGACGTGATATTGGAAGAGCTGGCATTGAGGGCGCTTATCAACGGGTTGATACCTTTTACTGCGGGGGCAAGAGTACATTTAAACCATGTGCGACATTATATGTGTTAACTATTTTCAATCAAACAATATCAACCTGCAGGTTTTATTGGTGCAAAATCACTGTACAAATTGCGCAAAGTTTTTCCATAGCGGCGAAGAAAGTTGTTGTTGGTGAAGTATTTGAACTTCGCCACTTTGCTCAGGCGTTGTAGGGGAGTTTGGTTCCTCACGTGCCACATCATTACGTTCGATGCCTGTGGGATGCATCAACTCAATTAACAGCGACGGATGGATTCAAACTCACATTCAGGTCCATGTACGCCGCGTTCTTGTAATCTTGGAAGGTGAGAGTCGACACGCTGCCGAATATGTTGTTGTTTTGCCAGTTACCTGAGCCTGCAACGAAAATTGTTTTGGTGAAACACATTCAGGGGCGAAATATGATATAGAGTAGCCCACTCATGCTTCGCAGAGATGGGAAAACGTCATGTGGTATACCACGATCAAACGTAAGATTACCTTGTGTCAACCGTCGGATTACTGACATGGACATTTGCGTGTACGGGCATGGGCGTGGAAGAATCAATGATGTTGCAAATCAGATTAAAAAAAACTATCAGAAAATACAAAAAATATAACCGATAACAAACATTTTTAAAAAGTTTATTTAGTTTAAGAATGTTACCACAGTAGCATAAGTAGGGTAGTTATTAAAAACCTGTGCCCTCTTAAAGTTTTTACAAAAATGTTTTAGTTTTTGAGTTTCTTTGTCTTTCCACAGTTTTATAACAGTGGAAACAATAAACCGTTAAAAATTGCTTTCTACCACAAAACCACAAACTATTTACATATCTACGGTACAAAGTATAATGATTGCAAATTTTTATAATATTTTCGTTAAAATATAAGGCAGATTGTCCGTTGTAAAAACATCTCAACATTAAGTATAAAACATATATCCAACAGGTTTCATAATATTCGAATCATGCACTGTAACAAGATATTACACAACTAGTTATTTTTGCTCTCTTAAGTCTTAGCCAAGATTTTATAATAATAATAATAAAAATTATTCGTACCACAGTGGACAACGTACATCTTATCTGAAATTAGTTGGACATCCCTGAATTATAGCTATTTGCATTTACGGCAATAATGATTGCAACTTAACTAACGGCGCTTTTCTTATACAAATTGATAACGCAATTGCATAACTCGTATTATGATAACATATTTAAAGTTTTAAAGTCACGAAATGCCCAAAAAATACCGGGTCTTTGGGACTGTGCTCCAGTTTTTGTTTAACACATAAACCATTGGGTCAGGTAATGTACGTTCAGTGCCTTGATCTTAGGCACAGTGAATTGGTTAGCTCCTGGCATACAAATGAGATAACGAACCCGATTTAACATACCGGTGTAGCCTTGGGCGGAATTCTTCTGTTCGCTTGACCATTTGTCGCCGATCGTGCATTTGCCGAAGATGTTGTTTTCATGGATGGAAGCCACCAACGTCCACCCTCCTCCGGCGTCCCCCATCTCACAGTAGACCTGAGGGTTGCAAGTAGGTAAGAGATGCTAAGAGTGTGAAAAGCAAGGGGTGACTGACGGCAAGCATGCACTATATGAGGTTAACCTGAGACAATCTGTTAAATGGACTAGTAACAGGCGCTAGAGTTGGCCAACATGCAGCAATATTGGCTAAAATGGGGTAACACGCGCTTATAGGAGATAGCCTGATGCGGTTACAGGGATAGCATTATAACATATAAGCTAAATGGGTGCTGCGTTCGTTTGGTTTTAATTTCACCCAAAAATGGCTCGAGACGATGTTGGTTAAGTGTCTTTTCCCAAGACACGGCCGACTAGCTAGTAACTAATTTTAAACCTAAATTATTCGGTTAGTAGGCGACGCAGTAACCAAGATATTTGGCCAGTGAAACATGGGATAACACTGGGTAACAGAGGTAACACCATAAGTAGCAGTGAATAACATAAGCACGATGATAGGATACCTGAAATGGTAATGAGCTTGCTCTGGGTTGTATGGTGTAGATGCCTGACTTCGAACCCGGGCTTATTTCCCGGCACGACCGGTACACCTTTGCATTAAACTGGAATTCTGTTAGACGTTGGTAATAAATTATTTGTTAGTCTGTATTGAGTGAATAGTTTATCTGTATTTTGTTTTGAAACGCCCGGTGTTCCAACAGGGCCTAGGTCATATATGTGGAATCCATATCCGCACAATTGTATGTCGATTTTAACCCTTGCTACTTTTTCACTGATTCAGTGGAATCGAATGGTTCGTTAAGATTTAATGTTATTTTAATACACAACACCATGTAACTGCTCCGGCATACCGTGCACACGAGATCTAAAGATTAATAATGTTATAACCAATGCTTAGTCTAAACTAGAAAAAAAGAGTATCTATCAACTGTGCGGATTTAGGGTCTATTATGATTGGTTACCGGTCACGAACAGAAACCGCATTATGTACAACATTACAAGCGCATTACGGACGACTTTACAAGCGCATTACGGTCGACTTTACAAATGCATTACGAACGACATTAAAAACGCGCATTACGGACGACATTACAAACGCATCACGAACGACATTAAAAACGCGCATTACGGACGACTTTGAAAGCACATTACGGACCACTTTACAAGCGCATTACGGACGTCATTTTAAACGCATTAGGTACGACATTACAAGCACATTACGGAAGACTTTGCAACCGCATTACGGACATCATTGCAAACGCATTACGGACGACTTTACAAGCGCATTACGGGCGACTTTACAAGCGCATTACGGACAACATTACAAACGCATTACGGACGACATTACAAACGCATTACGTACGACAATACAAACGCATTACGGACGACTTAACAAGCGCATTACGGACGACTTTACAAGCGCATTACGGACAACAATACAAACGCATTACGAACGACTTTGCAAGCGCATTACGGACGACAATACAAACGCATTACGAACGACTTTGCAAGGGCATTAAACAAACTGATTGTTCAGTGGTCATGGGTTCGAAACTAGACCCAGTAAAATGGCTTACCTGCGATTCCATTTCCAGGTTTCCTAGAAGCTGCTGAACTCGGTACTTCGTTTACTTTATTCTAAAGGTAACTTTTTGTTTAAACTATTCGTTTATTTTCTAAACTAATAAGCTATAATTTACCTGAGATACTATGGTCACAATTAGCGCAATAAAAGCCAGCATAACTCCAAAAGCGGCAAGCGCCTTCCAAAGCACATCGCGCATATTTGGGCACCAGGCTGTATAGCCTTTCGTGCTGTCATCTGGTTAGCAACAGTGTTAGCTAAAATAATCTTTACTTTACCACTTACTTACCTTGGTTTGTAAAAATCTTCATATTCGAAGTGGTCGGACCCTATCTTACAGTTATGCGAACACAAACGATACAGACGTGAATACCCAGCTTCGTGACAGACAGTTAGAATGACGTTTGAATACAAACATCCGGAAATGACAGTTTGATTGATGGTCAATCTTCCCACACATTATTCTATCAAAGGGCTAGTGACGTAAGCAACATCTCTTGTCCAACTCCTTTCTTGGTGAATGAAACTTCTTCACCACTCTGTTATCTCACTTATCGCACCAAACTAATGGATAGTAAGCTAGCCAATTATTTTATAATCCTAAATAGAATAGATAAACTGAGTGGGCCACCATAATGGGCTGGTCGGGATACATTCATCCAGTCTAAGGCCGAACACGATTTAATGTATACAATCGCCCCGACCAGAAACTGAAACCCATATTAACCAAACCAGCGATGAAGAGGAATTGATTTTATCTTAGTAATTACAAACTAATGGGAAAAAAGTTACACATGAGTCGATATTTGCCCGAGTGTGAAACCTGAGCATTATAACGAATAAGATTCTAGTCGATATTAGCACGAACTGTATTGGTAATTCATTAAATCCCTGATGTTTGATAGTTCGTTCGTCAAATTAATCAAATCTCGCACATTTTCGAAATCCGCCAATGTTGTGATGCGTTGCGTTATCATGAATGTCCAAGAACGAATTTTTAGAACTAATCGGCAAAATTTCATACAGAATTCTTGCCTGACCTGAAAAAGGTATATATCATTTTTTGGGTGGTTGCTTGATCAAAAGACATTTTAAATGTTATATAAAAACGAAAACCAAGCTGTTGGTTACATAACGTTAACGTTGTTTAACACATATTATAAAGTTTCTTGCCAAAGTTATTAACATCCGTCTCAATCCTTATTACATTGAAATCTAGCCCAAGGTACAGTACCTACCACCTTTTAGTGGATTACAGGAAGATAACACCAAGTGTTTCCGTTGCCCTCAACTCTGTTTATAAAATCTTGTAATTTCAATGAGAGAAAATGCCAAAATACATGGCCATGTAATATCTACAATATCTGCAAATATTTTTGTTCGCAGATGATACTTTGATTAATACGGACCATTCAAACTTTTTATTGCCTTAGACTTCTCCTTCGTGAAGATGTTTAGACAACTTTCCGTGCACAAACTTAACCAACAAAAATCATTATTACTATGTATTATATTAAATCTATCATAAAGCCAAAATTGCATTATTGTTATGCATAATACTTTTGTAACGTGTGCCATATTTACGTTACCCAACTCAATTTAATATATTTTGTTGCGTCTTGTATCTAAAACTTGCGTGTAAAAGAGGGTTTTCTTTTTAAAAGTTTTTTTTTGTACTTTCACCTCAAATGCCGATTCTCCCCTCAGTACTGGGTCGTGTTTTTACGTATGATTTTAATGTTTTTTTAAGTAGTTTTCCTTATGTTACTTTCCTTTCATTTAGTTCTATTCTTACCTAGGACATGTTGGGTAACATTAAACGTTTCTTCTTGATTAGAATTTTTGTGAATGTCGGAATACAATCTGTTTATACAAGTCCAAAATAAGTTTAGACCAATCGAACGAGCAAACGAACTTACGTAAAACAAAAAACCTCTCAACCGGTTGTTGGCATCTTACAACTTCCTTGCGATATAGAATCATTTAAATATTTTAAAAGGACACTCGAGATGCTCAGATAATTGGTAAAAACATATTTGTCATTAATATAAGCTGATTGATGTGGTTATGATATGATAGGATAGGATTTTTATGTTTATTCCCGTGAATGGGAAAACAAATGGGGTTTAACACACGGACAATCGTCAGATCACCTCGCGCCCACCGTCGGGTTACCGAAGCTATTTCAGTGTGTTGTATATGATAGACACGTTCCTTCAATTTGGTAGAAACCATTAATCCGCTGGGTTCAGGCAATGTCCATAAAGTGGCTTGCCCGAGGACACAACCGACTTGCTAGCGACCAGTTTCGCACTTGCAACCTTTCGATCGAAAGGCGACACTTAACCGTTAGACCAACCGGCCGGACCAAAAAGTGGTGAAATGTTCGTAAATCTAACTCGATTATTCTTTTTTTAACTACACATGGAAAAGAAGTTTGGTTTGATAACTATGGGACCCATGCGTTTGTGCTTGCAGAAACAAACTGCATACTCGGTGTATAAAATACAAATTGTGGTTAGACATCCTATAGCATGAATATATGGCATACAAAATGTTGTGTTTATGTAGAAATAGGCATATGAATCGGCCTCGTTAACTATCCGACCACAAAACTCTTTGTTCTGGTTCATTTCAAATGCTTAAGTTTCGGAGGGGAACTACCTTTAAAAGTAATTACGAATTTCTCGAATTCCTAAAGGTTGACAAAGTGACGCTCGATGGGTTTGGTTCTATAGGTTTTACAGATCACACTTAAATTATATAGGATTACCATTAAACTTTAGTATATAGGCTACAAACCCTTTAGTATATAGGCTACATTTTAATATATTTTAGTCGGTAGATTTGGAAATACTTAAGTCGGTGAATATAATTTATTATAAAACGTTGAATGTACGCTAACACACATTCTAGCAATATATCAAACCTTCGTCAGCAATGCTACTACATAATTGAAATATTGTTAGACATTTCAATATGCTCTAATGGCCTATAAGTTATATATTCAGACAGGACGATTGGATCAAAAGAGCATAGAATTTAACATAAATCGCACAATTGTTTTTTTGGTTAAAGACACCCACCATTTTAAATGTTGTGTGAAAGTTAAATTGCTCTTGCGGCAAACGTTATAACTCTGTCTGTGTAAACGATTAGATCAAAGGAGTATAAAATCACTTTTAACATAGGTGCATCAACGCCTTCGCATTGATCCTACACAAATCGTTGACATCAAGAAATCAGAAATTCTGCAAAGTTTTCTTTATCAATCATGCATAAACCAACCATCCGTTCCATGACGTCAAACCCAACCCATCCTGTATTACTAGGTTAGCCAGATTATTTTATTCCACACCGACAGTGGCTCATTTCTGCTTACATTGTTTTGGTTTAATAGTACGTAGGGCAGTTCGTTTTTGACTTCGCTAAAATGAAGATTAGGTCAAAAAAAACCTTTCACAAAAAAGATCGTTTGAATTTTATCTCGCATTAGTTAGAAGTACATCTACAAGCTAGTTTACTTTGTTATCATTATATTGTTGACAGTTTTTTTTGGAGATGGGATTAGTACTGGGTGTAACTTTGATAGCTGAGGCGGCGGCAGAAGCAGGGGCGACGGCTGCTGGAACAGCTATAGCGAACGCAACAGCAGCCGCAGGAACAGCCTTGGTTGAGGTGGGGGCGGCGGCTGCTGGAACATCCGTGTTGTAGGAATGGCGATGGTTGACGCAATGGGAGCCGCTTTGGCTGGGGTAGAGGCTGGAACAGGTGTGTTTATCTCAGCAGGAACATAACTGGCGGTATCTGCAGAAGCTTCGACGGCGCTAGAGGTCGCCACAGAAGCGGGAATAGGTTTAGTTCCAGTTTTTAAAAAGTGAACAGCAGAGCTGGCAGAAGACTTTGCTTTGGGAGATGTAGGCTAGATCTCAGTTATGCAGAGGAATTACCGGTACGGAGTGGCGGCGGAAAGCAAGGAAATAACAAACGAACTAAGCTACATAACCAATTGTGCATATGTGCTTAGCGTAATAACCATTATTATTTCGTGTTGATATAATATGTGAGTTTAATCTAGTAAAAGCCTGTGTTATGACACGATTGTATATAATTGTAGTATAAGACGCTTGTAAATGTGCAAAGATAATACTAACCGAAAGATGGTCGAAATGTATGGGCCAAAATTGTTTTGAACTAGTATTTTAAATTTTATGAACCATGTTAAAATAATGAACATCATTGTAATTGCGGAAAAAGGCTTAGGGGTAAATGCGAATGAAGAAATGTACTAGAGAGTGTCAATTACGTCTTTAACCACCATTATTTGTAAAACACATTTTGTATGCTATATATTCATGCGAGCAGGATCCCTAACCACCATATGTATTTTATACACCGACTATGTAGTTTGTTTCTGCAAGTATATACGCATAGGTCCCTGAGGTAACAATTCGATCTTGCTATTAATGTTCATTACACAATATATGTTATTGTCAGATATGTGCACGTCAGGTACATGTTATTCATTATTCCAGAAAGTTTCAAACGGGCTGCCATAGTTTTGTTTCTGCAAGCATAAACGCATGGGTTCCATAGTTATCAAACCAAACTTCTTATTCATGTGTAGTTTAAAAAAAAAATCAAAATTGGAGCAGCTGTTCTAGCGCTATGCTCTAAAGAAGGTAAATTTTCAGAAAAAAATGCCGTTTTTTCCAAAATTTTTGATTTTGCATATCTAAACCATGTTGTCTAACAAATGACAAATTTCTATAGATTCCATTACTCCTTTTGGTTGATGTCGGGGCGACATGGCATGCTTGTCACAATCATGATTCAGGAACATATCTTCGGTTTTAAGGGAATTACCCTAAGTAAAAATTTTCTATCATTTAATTGGCACAGAATTGGCTAACGTTCCACCATTTCACCAAATCTGAAAAAAATTGGAGCAGCCGTTCAAGCGCCATGTTCAAAAAAGCCATTTTTTAGAAAAAAAAGTACCGTTTTGTTTTTTTTCACGTCCCGGGGAATTCCCCTAGATTTATCACCCATAAATTTAGTTTCTACATATCTAAACCAAGTTTTCTAACAAATGACAAATTTTCATTGCGATTCCATTACTCCTTTTGATATATGTCGGGGCGACATGGCATGCCTGTCACAATCATGATTTGAGAACAAAATCCTTTTTTAGGATATTTACCAGGTATTTTTTTTATTTCTTATAAGTGTATAATCAGTGGCAAATGCACTAACATTCTCCCAAATCTTAAAAAAATTGGAGCAGCCGTTCAAGCCATGGCCAAAAAAGCGAAATTTTTAGAAAAAATACCGTTTTGGTTTTTAACGCAATTCACCGTGAGGCAGCCTGAAAATAAGTATTATCCAGCGCCCCAGTCAGTTAACCTTAAGAAACAATAGACGATCCTACAAAAATATTAGAAGGAAACTTTTATTGTCGTGTAGTGAAAATTTGCTAGTACTGATTGGTTAAACGATTACACGACTACGTCGCAGGTCATATTGGGTTCATGAACAGCCAAAAACAATACCAGTATAAAACACTTTTTATATGCTAAATTATGCTTTAAATTCAAATGTAATTTCAGCAAAACCACACCAAAATTTAAATTAATGCTTTTTCTTTAACCTGACCCTGTAAATGTTAATGATGTGATGGGGTGATCAATGACGACATAATCTGTTACTAAAATGTGCTCAGTTGGCGTTATTTTAATGAAATGCTTTTCGCAACAATTGGATGCTGGATCAGTAATTGGGTGGTTTCGAACTTAAATTATTTCGATTAAGGAAGATCAAAAATGGGCTAAAAGTATTTTTTTGGAAATACTCTCTTGACTATGATTAAAATCGGACAATGATTTTGCTGATGTCATGGTTACTGTTAATATAATAAGTTGTGCAAGATTCACCATCAATCAAACTGTCATCTCCGGATGTTTGTTCTATTAATTAAAGGTCATTCTAAATGTCTGTCATGAATTTCGTATATACGACTCTATTATTAATCCATAAATAGAAGGGAGGATTACTTCACTTTGAAAATGAAGAATAATATAAACAAAGGTAAGTAAGTAGTAAAGTGATGATTACCTTAGCTAACACTGTTTCTAACTAGATGACAGCACGAAAGGCGATACAGCCTGGTGCCCGAATATGTGCGATGTGCTTTGGAAGGCACTTGCCGCGTTTGGAGTTATGCTGGCTTTTATTGCGCTAATAGTGACAATCATATCTCAGGTAACTTGTAGCTTATTAGTTTAGAAAATAAACGAAAAATATAAACGAAGAGTAACATTTAGAATAAAGTGAACGAAGTACCGAGATCATTTTCTAATTCCTCTGGAAATGGAATCGCAGGTGAGCCATTTTGCTAGGTCTAGTTTCGAATCCTTTATATAGAAATACAGACAAAATATTATAATTTATTACCAACGTCTAACAGAATTCCAGTTTAATGCAAAGGTGTACCGGTCGTGCCGGGAAATAAGCCCGGGTTCGAAGTCAGGCATCTACACCATACAACCCAAAGCAAGCTCATTGCCATTTCAGGTATCCTATCATCGTGCTTATGTTATCCACTGGTACTTATGGTGTTACCTCTGTTACCCAGTATTATCCCATGTTTGACTGGCCGAATAGTTTGATAGGTTAGTGTGTGTAATTGGTAATTAAATTCTGCATGTTATAAACCCCCGCAATCCACTGTTGACCCTGTTACCCCATGTTACCTTCTGTTACCCCTAGTTAACCCCTATACATAGCACTTCTGCTTTTCTTACGTTTCCTGATCGCGCTTTACATGGGGTATAGGTGCGTGTCGCTGCTCATCGCTAGGCTAAATGTATATCTTAAGCTGTTCTTCTCTTTGCAATGACCGTGTCTGCCTTATACTGATTTCTGTCATAGACCACTCAAATGGTTCGCACTGTAACTTCTTAATTTATTCGGCATTTCCGCTATATTAGGTTATTCTGTTATTTTTTACATAACACGATATTATAACCGTATATAGGCCCAGAGAGAAGATCATGTGGATGCATATTTTAATTGTGTGAACTAGTTTGGTTTTGTCACAAAAAGGGCGGATATTGCAACAATTAAATTGCTATACTGTCGCATTTTACAACAAATAGTTGTCCAACACGTTTGCTCATGGTTTACAAGTAAATGTTCATGAAAACTATGCAAAAAATGAATAATATTTAACAAACCAGCGATTTACTACTCCTCTGTTACCCCCTGCATTTTTATATTACCCTCTGTTATCAATGTTGTTACGGCCTGTTATCTCATGTTAGTCCCAGTTACCGACGTTATCTACTGTTATCCCCACGATGTTACCCCTCTTACCGTTGTTACCCCTCTTACCCCATATTTCCCCAAAACAACCCATAGGTCTACTGTGAGATGGGGGACGCCGGAGGGGGGTGGACGTTGGTGGCTTCCATCCATGAAAACAACATCTTCGGCAAATGCACGATTGGCGACAAATGGTCAAGCGAACAGGGGAATTCCCTCACCGATCATGCTAGTATGTTTATTCTTGCCCTTTATCTCATTTGTAGCATGTCGAAACGTGGGGCAAAAGACGATGAAAAGAAAAATCACCCGCTTGCTGTTTCGCTTATTCCGGCCCGTTGGTCTAACGGTTAAGTGCGTCGCCTTTCAATCACAAGGTTGCTGGTGCGAAACTGGTCGCTAGCTAGTCGGTTGTGTCCTTGGGCAAGGCACTTTACGGACATTGCCTGAACCCAGCGGATTAATGGGCTCTACCAAATTGAAGGAACGTGTCTATTATATACAACACACTGCAATAGCTCCGGTAACCCGACGATGGGTGCGAGGTAATCTGACGATTGTCCGTGTGTTAACCCCCTTGGTTTTCCCATTCACGGGGATAGAGATGAATATCCTCCTCCTTCTCCTATTCTAAGTACAACACGCTTAACGAATATTGCATAACTCAGTACGGTCGTGTGGCCGAATGGTTAACGCGACCGATACTTATATACCTATTCTTATAATAAAATCGTTCCTGGTGACGAGCCCATCATGGATTCGAAACTTGGCTCGGTAAAAAAAATATTGCATAACCCACAGCGGATGTGTGGCGAAATAATTGACTATATAAAAACGGTATTAGTAACAGACCCTCGAAACTTATCTCAGAAAAATAGAGATTTAAATGTTAGCAATGCCCTTTTGGTAGTTAGCAAATTGCAATACTTCCGGTAAATCGACATGGTGTTATTAATCTTCCTGTGTTTTCACCGTAACATCCATTTCGCCCGTAAAAAGTTTCACCACAGCAATTTTCGTTGCAGGCTCAGGTAACTGGCAAAACAACAACATATTCGGCAGCGTGTCGACTCTCACCTTCCAAGATTACAAGAACGCGGCGTACATGGACTTGAATGTGAGTTTGAATCCATCCGTCGCTGTTAATTAAGTTGATGCATCCCACAGGCATCGAACGTAATGATGTGGCACGTGAGGAACCAAACTCCCCTGCAACGCCTGAGCAAAGTGGCGAAGTTCAAATACTTCACCAACAACAACTTTCTTCGCCGCTATGGAAAAACTTTGCGCAATTTGTACAATGATTTTGCACCAATAAAACCTGCAGGTTGATATTGTTTGATTGAAACTAGTTAACACATATAATGTCGCACTTGGTTTAAATGTACTCTTGCCCCGCAGTAAAAGGTATCAACCCGTTGATAAGCGCCCTCAATGCCAGCTCTTCCAATATCACATCCTTGGTTGACAATTGGTACAGATATAACTACCATGGTCAAAGGGCAATTCATTTTTCTGGAGTCAACATGTTTAGCAGTGTCAATCAGGTTTAATTGTGCTTGAACCTTGTATAACCCCACGTGACAAGCTTATATTGCAGGTAGCATACCGCGTGACTGGAGGTACCTTTTCAACCATATACTACAACCAGGATCACTTGTGAGTGTACCAACACAAGTATAAAATGCCACTGTTCATCACTATGCTTTCAGCTTGTACGATCACGATACGGAAATTGTAGCATCTTCTATTTACCCGTTCATAGCTATGGCTTGGATCGGCAACTCTAAGCGAAATCTCGAGGGTCTGGACTTTATGGTTTGTTGCCATCTTGGGTTAAAGTTATTCATTAATAATTGTGATTTAATAGGTTTGGTTGGACCACGGAGAAAATAGGCGGGAGTACCAATCTACCTACACCACACAGACATTAAATGTCGCAAACATGACAGCCAAGTTCCGTGCACACAATGTGTTCGGTGATATCGGCGATCCCAGTATCTGTGAGGTTTACTTCTACATCGGTAGTCGAAGGGTAAGCTCAACACGACGTGTCGGTGTTAGCGTTTTATTACAATAAACTAAGAGGGAACAGCATACTCTCAAGAAAGTCGTTTGGCATGGTGTTGAGTTTAAGAATCGAAATATGTTTAGCGCTCGGTTTGAGAAATGGTAGAAGTCAGCAAGGCTACATTTGGCTTGATTGTATTTTATTTTTTGAAAACGAGCAGCCAAAAACATAACAAATCGCAAAAATATAACAAGACCATTACTGCTACTTGGTCAAATATGTTAAGGTACTGCTAGGTTTGAGGAGGGCGTTGGAATTAGTGCTGGGGTTAAGATGCTCATTTGGGTTGGCACTGAGGTTAATGTGCTAAAAAAGTTATTGCACTTCATCCCTAGCTTATATAACATAATGCTCGACAGAAGGTGCGTGATTTAATATTCGCGTTGTATTTGGTATAGCACACTCATTATAATGGGATAACACACTCATGTAAATGAGTTAACACTAATGTTTGAGCACCTTTATTTTATTTCACCCTTTTCCTCTTTTTATATAATCCCAATAATTATGTTTTCCATAGAATTGGAACTCACGGTTTCCGACGGCCTTGTCGGTCCGGCAGTGGCCCAGCGCGACAAGCTCTGCATCTAACATTGTGGGTGTGGTCGGGTGGCCTCAGAATATTTTGTTCGGTTACGTACTTCTGTCCAGGTATATAACTTTAACAATCAGCTAGTGTTGAGGTCATGGTAATTATTTTGTAGATCCGATAGCAGAGCAGTTACTGTCCATCAAGTTTCCAACGTATTAATGGAATACATGAAAATAGCAGGTACGCCATTTTAACATTTAGAATACATAATTATAGTTACAGCGGGGCATCTGTTTTGCTAATCCATAAGCACCCATGATCATACTTCACCTCTTTGGAACTATTCTCAAAAACCTATTTTTTTAAAGTACCATGTAAGCATTACTTACGCTGTTTTAGCCTAAAATAAATTTAGAAAATAGAATAGGATGTTCACATTTATCTCCGTGATTGGGTAAACGGAAGGGGTGTTAACATTAGAGAAATCGTCAGATCACCTCCCACCCACCGTCGGGTTACCGGAGCTATTGAAGCGTATTGTGTATTATTCAAAAGTTTCTTCAATTTACTAAAACCCATTAATCAACCGGGTTCAGGCAATATCCGTTAAGCGCTTTGCCCAAGGACGCAGCCTACTTGCCAGTGAGAAGTTTTGAACCTGCAACCCGTCGGCCGAGGCGACGCAACCCACCAAGCCAATTGGTCTGATATTGCTAAATGTTATCGCATGAATTTATTTCTTTAAACAATAACCGAAACAAAGACAAAAATTCACAATGACCCTTGAAATCGTTGATTAAGTAATTAGGCAGAAACATCGTGTAACGCTCAAAAGATCAGCGGGCGCCATGTTTACTGTTGAAGTTACAAAATCAGGCTGTGGCCAAGAAACCCGGGGTTGATGCCTGATCAGGTATAATTAAATATTGTTTATTTTAGCGTCGTTTCGCTTCGTTTTCCCGAACACACCCATTGTGACGAGGGCATCCTTCATCCGGGGAAACCCCGCGCTGCTCAATGCCACCATACCATATATGGAACGGCAATTCGTGGACCCTGGTTATATCCAGTTTCGCGCCTTTAACGCGTACGGATTCCCAAACGCTTTATGTCCGGGTTTCAAGTGAGTCCATCCGAAAGTTCCTTTGTACATCATGTTTATCACCAGAAATGATACCACTAATGTGGCGTTATTACAATCGTCATATCACCTTGTGTATTTCGTATTGTTCCAGGACCAACAGCGTAAGACCCGAGAGACTTTGCGTGGGCGGCGTAAAAACATACACCAGCGATCACTACCGTGGCGTACCGAGCATGTACGGTTATACATACAGACGGATGAAGCGGCAATGCGGGGATTATGCAGGTAACGTCATGCGAGCGCTGCCTTAGGTGAGATAGTAGTAATCTTGTCTTCCAGGTTGGTCTCAGCGTCACCCGATGAACCAGACAGGTCCGACCGCAACCAACCGAGCGCTGAACGATGTGGACACAGCTATCTTAATCTTTACGAAGTAACTTCGTGGAAATTACCGACACATATACCGACTCTTATACAAAATATCGGTCCTAGTGACGAGCCCATAATGGGTTCGAAACTTGGCTCGGTAAAAAAAAAAAAAAACTTTGTGGAAATTACGACAAAGAATCCCGGATACTTAAGTCGTTAATTCAATTACTTGATGGCATGGATGTAAATTGTAAGGCAATAAATAAAATGTACAGGCATTGGATAATATATGAATTAACTAAAGAACCAAGGCAAAAATTAAATGGGACATTTAAGGTTTATAATAAACTATCGGGAGAAAACAACAATAATAGGGACCAGAAAGAAATTTATTTGATGTTAAACCTATTAAGATTAATGATGAAGAATTTAAATTACTATCGAAACCCATACGTATTGATGCAATTAAAATAGCAATAAAAAATCTAAACAAAAATAGTTCACGCCGTATAGAAAAAAATAATACGTGGTAATGGACAATAGAAAAATAAATTATCGGTTAAATCATAAATTAAAGCTAGGATTTGCAACCTAAACTTAAAGCTTCCCAAAATTTTTCGTAACAGTTTTCTACCTGATGCCCCTTGGTACATCGGAAAGTTGTTGTCTAAAAGCTAGGGAATGTTACAAAAAAGCTAGGAAATGTACAATCAACGCCTTTATTTCACGAAGCTCTGCTACACTATTACAAAACTGTACAGCTAAACGAGAACACCGGCGGAAGGCCTAGCAAATGCTGCCTTCAACCTTACCAACATTGGGGAATTACCACCATTGTTACTAAGCAAAGTACTCACTCGAAGAGCATGACTAAGAGGGTAAAACCCGTACAAACCATCTGCGCATAGAGATCAATTTAATTGGTTGTGCGTCAGTGTAGATTTTGCACATAGTTATCAGGCGATAAGGGTGTATAAATCCTTTAAATTTGATTTGCCCTGGAATTTATCCGTC
Organism: Ciona savignyi; assembly: GCA_000149265.1. Taxonomy (NCBI): domain Eukaryota; kingdom Metazoa; phylum Chordata; class Ascidiacea; order Phlebobranchia; family Cionidae; genus Ciona; species Ciona savignyi. The sequence continues at coordinate 384,436 of CH002458.1, read as the reverse complement.
TAGAGCCGCGGACTAATCTTTCGACGTGTTTTCTCTTACAAGTTATTCGACGATAACTGTTAATAAATCTTTTATTGTAGATTTTCCACCCACTCGAAATAAAATAAGAATCCATTTCCCATCATCAACCATAATATATATAAATTCCATTACAAAAAAACACTCTTAAGTTAGTTAATCCAGTTTATTCTGTCGCGATAAATAACAAAGCGTATAACAATCATCAAATGTTTATAGGAATAAATACAAGCGCAAAATACACGGTTTGTTGATGGGGAAAGTTATTTGACGAACAGCAACAGAGTTGAATCGATGTCGTTCTGTGATCGTTCATTGTCTGTGGGAAGACTTGGGTCAGGGTTGGGCTGTGTTCGTCGGTTGCCACCCCATGCTGTTCGGTAAAACATGTTAGTATCGGAATTGGGGGTAAAAATGCGGAAAGGGGGTCACAGAAATGGGGTTCACCGGCAAAATCCCCGCATTGCACTAGTTCTCGGCCTCTTGTGTTCAATCCTCCGACACATAATTTCTCGGGGTTACTTGAGTTGGTTCTGTTAGTAAGCTTGGTTACTTTGGGTTAAAGGAATTTGTGGTTTATACCTGAAACCCGGACACAACGCGTTGGGTAGGCCCACATTGTTGTGTGCTCGAAACTGGATAAAGCCCGGGTCCACATAACGTCTTTCTTTATATGGTATAGTTTGATAGAGGGAGTCGCTTGTTCCCCGGATAAAAGAAGCGGGAGCTTCGAGAACGCCATTTCGGAAAGCGAACTGGAAAGTGGCTGCGGGTGGGTGGGGGTTGCGTTAACGTGTATTTCGTGGGTACAAAAGCGGTTTCATACTCACCAGCTGCTTTCATGTATTCGGAGACGACTGCTCTCACTTCCTCCTCCGTGACTAGCTGTCCGTTGTTTTCGTGCCACTTGGACAGCAAAGTGTAGCCGAAGATGATGTTTCGGGGTCGTCCGGCAACTCGGACCACATGCTCGACGTGACTTGTGTTTCTCCCCCACGATATATTCCTCATGGAAGAAGGAAACACGGAGTTCCACAGCTGAAAGGAAACAAAATAAACGCCGTGGATCCACCATCATCACCACGTCCCTACCACTCGACTTCCCATGTAGAAGAAAACTTCACACACTGACGGGTCTCCAGCAGAGTACACGTTGAAAGCACGATATTTAGCCGTGATTAGACCAACGTTAAGGGTAGATGTTTCGTATGTTCTAAATCGTCCGCCTCCGTCCGCTCCGTAGTTTGATTTTACCTGAAAATTATACCGTGTTAGCGAGTAACGCACTTCGCTTTAGGTCGTTACTAACCAGAATATCAAAAGTATCAATGCTACCGGTCGGGTTGCCGATCCAGACAAGGGCAATAAAGGGGTAAATGGTGGCGGTCGTCATCTCAACAACATCAGCATACATACTGAAACATTGAACACATATTAATCCGACCGAGTAGATCAATGGATTGATGCGGCGACTTTCAAAGAGTTGCAGGTGCGAAACTGGTCGCCAGAGATTAGGTTGTGTCCTTGGGCAAGGCACTTAACGAATAGTGCCTCAACCCAGTGGAATTAATTACAATTTAATAAAACTATAGTGTACCATAATACTGTGTAAACCACTAAAGGCGAAAATGTGGAAGTACTGAATTAAAAATAGTTAAACACCAAAAATCCATTTACTTGTAGAGCGGTTTGTGATTAGTAAAAATTACAGCATTCAAAAAGTGTTAAACTAAACGCCATTTTTGTGGTATAGGTATTAGCACTAAATTCTCTTGTTACCTATTTATCCTTTTTTAGATGGGCACAAAATGAGGTGCATGTGTAAATTTGTAATTTTTCCGATAGTTTAATTATTAGTAACGTGATGCTTTTTATTAGCTTGGTTCATGGAATATCATCAACTGTTTTAGTGGCGAGCATTTTCGACTTTACGTCTTTCCCGTCGCAGTAAGTACCGTACCAACAGACGCTACTTCATTGGGTCTTGTACTTATGTAATAAGAGACTAAAAACAGTATACAGTCTACATAGTAATGTATACACTGCAGTAAGCTCGAGTATTATCGGGACGGTGGACATAAGGCAATCAGACGATTTCCCGCGTTTTTCCACCCTCGGAGGTAAATATGAAAATCCTTCCCTGTATAACTGCGACAGCTGGCACAAGTCATCTTACGATACAGTATTTAAAATCTAAACAATAAAAGAAGCTACATACAATTTGTCGGTGTTGTAGTTAATGACATTGGTGAAGTTTTCCTCATTTCTTTGAAACGAAATCTAAATTGAATCCTGGATTAATTGACGTCACCAACATAGACAACCCATAATAATAATAACCTGATTGCCCGTATCGTACATATCGTTTCCTCCGTCCGGAATGTTTCCAATGTTTCTAGATGTGCTGTATCGGTAGTTGAACCAGTTTGGAATTATCCCAGTGGTGTTAAGTGACGTTGAATTGATCTTCTGTATCAACGGTTCCAAGCCCCCATCTAACAGGGTAATATCGTGTTATAACCACCAATCCATTTCCGAGCATTTAACATCACAACCAGACAATTTTTATCACCATCATATTCCAACTAAACTTTATACCAAACATTTTACGGCATTAGCCTAATATTGCAGTAACACAAAACTTTATTATCCAATAATATTTCGAAACTTTAAATTGAAATTTTGGTACTAAAAGACCGAAAGTGCAAAATAAGTGGCTTACTATGCTCACCCCGAACCCAACACACCCACTAAATATCTCTCACAAACAACCGCGCATAACATATTCCAACCTGCAACTTTGATGGGGAAGTAATCTCGGTACAAGCGATGCAGTGACTGTCCGTTCCCCGTCAGAACATTATTTGCTGTGTAGTATTTGAAGTGGGCTGCCCTGCTTATATTGCTTAATCGAACCCCGTTCCGGACATGCCATATCATCACGTTGGACGCCTGTAATCACCGTTGCATTACCACGAATGAGAGATGCAGCAAATATTGGTGTAACTTTCATTTTACATCTATATTTCTGTATTTTTTTCAAGCTATGTTTCGAACACATGATCAGTTCATTACTAAGTATAAGTACGTTTACCGTACATTTTAGTATAATATGTATCAGTCGCGTTAACCATTTGGCCACATTGCCGTACCTTTACATCCATATATGCTGGGTTTTTGTAGTCCTGGGAGGTAAGCGCCTCCAATTGACCGAAAACCCGACGGTTTGCCCAGTTTCCACTTCCTGAAATTGCAAACTTAAAATATCGAAGTCACCAAAATAAAAAAATACCAAATCATAACATTTAAAAGTTACTGGAATAACCAGAATCATTTTATTCCATAACTTGTGTTGGAAGAATAGATTCTGTTCTCTCTGATAGCGCCGACAAAACATAATTAAAAATGAACCATTTGTGAATTGCGTTCATCAGGTCGCTCTCCCCTCACTACTGAATTTAACAACCATCAACTTTCCCTAATAGAACGCCACGCTATTTGCCCGAAAATGTGATGCAACATTCCATTCTGGAGGGTTAGCACGGTACCTTTGGTTCCAATATTTCTGTCTGATTGCTCGCTTGACCATTTATCGCCAATTGTGCATTTACCGAAGATGTTGTTTTCATGGATGGAAGCCACCAAGGTCCACCCCCCTCCGGCGTCCCCCATCTCACAGTAGACCTGAGGGTTGCAAGTGGATAACATGAGGTTAACATGAAATACCAGGGGATGACGTGGGAAAACACCGATAACGTGGGTAACATTTGTCACATGAGGTGAAATGAAATTAAGCGTGGATACCAGAGGATAACGTTGGGTTAACAATGAATAATACGGGGGTAACATTGGGTAATCTATGGTTATCAAGTGGAAACATGAGAAACAGGGTAACAAAAAGGGGTAAAATTGGGGTATAAAGGGTTAAAAAAGCAGTGGTGCCAAGGTTAACCGGAGGGAGACGAGGTAACAAGATTAACACCATGCAAGGGGCTGCAAACTGGGTAAAATTCCACAAAACTGACTTTGAATGGCGGCGCGGCTTTGTCAGGTCTGATCTCGAATACCCCGGATGTAGAGTTGGTTATGTCGCTGCATGACTTTGGGTATTTGCGGTTTCGGCCCGTCAGAGAGTCTGTGGGTATTACAGTATTATATCAAATAATTTGCGTATAAGATCACAACAGCTTGTATTTTTAACAACCACATACGGTCGTGTGGCCGAATGGTTAACGCGACCGATACCCATAATCGACTCTTATACAAAAAAACGTCCTGGTGACGAGCCCAGCATGGGTTCGAAACTTGTCTCGGTAAAAAATACATACCTTGTACGTATCTTAAAAATGCGTGAAATTGTAAGCACTGACTGTTTGGTCAATGAGTTGCTTTTCAACAGAAAGAGGGTTGACTCGAAACTGGTAGTTAGCTAGTGGGTTGTGTTCTTGCGCAAGGCACTTATCTGACATTGCCTAAGCCGGTTGAACTAATGGGTTTTACCAAAACTATTGGAACGTTTTAATATATATACCACAATGCAATAATTCCGGTAACTCAACGGTCGGTTCAAGGTAGTCTGGTTATCACCTGTGCGAACACCCCCTGCGTTTTCCCCATCCACGGGGTTAAACACAAAAATATCCTACTTTTTGTCAAAACAAAAAGCGCTAAGCAGCAGCGACGATTAAATTACATTGTAACCATCCGCTGACTTGTTAGTTGTATCTCTGAGTAAGGCACTAAGTGGATGTCGTCGAACCGAGTGTATTATTTAGTTTAACTGACACGCACTATAGAAACTTATTAATCATATGTATACAAAATAATAATGCATGTACTGTATATTATCTCATACTTTAAAGTAGTGACAATAAAATTGACAAACTCTTTAAAAATCCGTTGAACGGCATGGTTGTTTAAAAAGGAAGTAAATATTTTGCAACTTACCGGCTAGGTTGGATGATTCGACTGCGTTTTTCACCTTGGATTCGCTGGTGGTCTGGTTGGGATGAAAATGGCTGCATCCTTATTGATGTGTGTATAATAGTATAAATGTGTTCATGTGTGTGTGCCGTACTGGTGTGTATGGAAGCTGGTCTGTATATGCTAGCGTATGTGCGTTTGTGTAGGTTTGTGTATACTGTTGTGTGTATGTACATGTGTGAAAGTCAAGGAGGTTAACACACGGGCAATGGTCAGATCACCTCGCGTCCACCGAAGCTATTGCAGTGTATTGTGTATCTTTCACACGTTCCTTTAATTTAGTAGAACTCGTTAATCCGTTCGGTTCAATCAATGTCCGTTAAGTGCCTCGCCCAAGGACACAACCGACTAGCTAGCGACCAGTTTCGAAGCCGTAACCTATCGGCTGAAAGGCGACGCACGTACCCATAGCAGATTAATCTGTCGGACAATCCAACAATTTACCTAACATAAAAGATACTTTGCAATAGCTCCGGTAACACGACGGAGGCACGGTAGGTCAATGCAAAGAATAAACTAAATCAAGAAGTGAAGAGCCAAACTTACATGAATATTTGCGCTCATGATCAGTGCGACCAGCGCTATGACGAAAGCCACTGACGTCACAGCCTTCCATACCAAATCTCCATAACCTCTACAAACCGAGGTGTAGTTCTTTACATCGTATGCATCTACATGGTATATTAACTTATTATCTAAAATATTTCTAAATTTCGTAGACACTAACTCAATTGAGTACCCTGCACTCTCCAAATAAGACGTCACAATATCACTCGAAATCACACAAAACTTACCTGATGTCGTAACAAACGTCATTGTACCTCGCTATGTGTGTATCTGAATGAATACTGGTACAACTAGTTGTTGTTGATTTCTCAAAAATAATCGTGTTTTACTGATTGACGTGATTTCCCCTCGATGACATATTGATTGATGGGCGGTTACGTCACAGTGTTGTCGCGTCGGACACGAATTTAAATTCTTTGAATAATTGGAGATTTGAATAAATAAAAGATGAATTAGCAAATTAAAACGAATGGCGTTGGATTAAAGCAATATTCCAACACGACTCAAAAGAAAAGGAAATATAATGGGTTTGTTTTTTACTGATCTTTACCACACCCTTTTCTTCCAGGCTTAAGTGTAATTATTTTAATTTAAACATTTTTTTTCCCATATTTTTGGTCTTTTATGGTAAGTTAGGTGGCCACTTTTGGCTTTGCCCACACTAAGTTATTGATTGGAATTTGGCGTGTTTTAACGACAGTCGTTTTGTCTTCTTTATCTTGCTTTCAAGTTTTGTAAAAAATAAGTCCAGAGTTGCTTGTTTTCGTTGTAAAAAAAAACAAACAAAAAAATAGACTAATTTAAACTTGAACAATTCCACAATACATGTTTCAAACGTTATCACTGGTATTATTTATTTCTCATATTTACATATCGCTACAGCGAAACCAAATACACGCATATATATAACACAGTTATTCTCTTCATCGGGTGAATATTAGAATGCTGGAATCAATGTAGTACAATGGGCGGCCGGTGCTGGATGGGGAATAAGTGGTTGCCCTGCTTCGATAACCACCGTCCCAACCTGTGGGGTTCGAGGTTAATATAGACCAGTGGATAGAATATTTATGTCTGACAGATTAAACTGTTTAGTGTTGCCTTTCAGTCGAAAGGTTGCAGGTTCTGGTTGCTAGCTGGTCGATTGTGTCCTTGGGCAAGGCACTTAACGGATATTGCCCAAACTCAGCGGATAAATGGGTTCTACTAAATTAAAGGAAAGTTTAAATCATACACAACACACTACAATAGCTCCGGTAACCCGACGGTGGGCGAGAGGTGATCCGACGATTGCCCGTGTGTTAACCCCCTTGGTTTTCCCACTCACGGGTATAAACATGAATATCCTATCCTAACCTTTACATGTGCGTTATGATAGATTATAACCAATCGTGAGAATTGGAGTATTACATACGATGGAAATATTGCTGTTATTTCGTTTAAGCTCTTAAACCACTGGCTAAATGTCTTCCCTAAGACTATCACAAATCAGCGGCTGGTTTAGAACTCAAAAATGACCGGCTGACAACTGTCGATCTAATCGAGTAAACTAAATGGCCGGTTACAACACTATTAGGGGGGAAACTAAAAAAGGGAAGTAGGAAGGAGGTAAACTGCACCATTAAAATAAAGATTAGGGACTTAAGGTTAGATGTAGGGCTGGGGTTAGAGTTAGTGTTTGTTCTGGAGTTGAGGCTAGTATTAAGGGCATGTAAGAATTTGTTTTCATAGTTTTATTAAGCAGGTTCCCTCCTTTAAACTTTTCCTGCTTTTGGTGTTGCCCCGATGAGGTACTTACCAACGAAATCGCCACAGCTTCGTATGTTGTTGTTTGATCCGCCACCAATGCAAACGCGTGACGCATCGCCGCGTGTCATTCTGCCAATGTTTTAGCTGCGTTAGTAAGGAGGTGGGGGAAGGGCAGGGTGCGACTTACTTTACGCCCAGGCACAGCGCTATGGGGTAACCACGAAGATCGAACGCTCGAAACTGCATGTATCCTGGCGTGACGTAAGATCTAAGTGACGTAGGTATTGCTGACATCACTGCCTCATTATTGCCAACAGCATATGTCACTTTGGAGGCAACTAATTTGTAGAAGCGGTATGAGCCTGGATTGGATGCATAGTGTTGGGACAAGGCGTATCTTGTACAATGCGTATTACAAAGTGAGTGTATCTTACGTTCCTTTTAAATCTCACCTGCGGGTCGGATTGGCGTATGGTTGCTGTAGAGAGACTGCAGGGTTCCACCGTATCGGTTCAACACACTGTCGGTTGTGTAATATTTAAGGAAGGCTTGGTCGGCCATGGTTTCCAGCGAGGCATTATTGGGCACGTGCCAAATTAGCACGTCACGAGCCTGTGACGTAACAGCCACGATGGTTACGTTATAGCGATGTTATAAAGTAACACTCACCTGAACGTTGGAATAAGCGCTGTTCTTCAAATCCGAAGTAAACAGGTTTCGAACATTCCCGAAGACATTTTCATTTCCCCAGTTATTCGTACCTACAAGAAAATGTGGTAAAGCTTGCAGGGGGCAATATCATACCTGTCCTGGTTGGTGTGAAAATGCAGGGTGACATTTCACACGGGCAATTGTCAGATTGCCTCGTGTCCACCACTAGATTATCGGACATATAGGCCAATATGTTGTATATCTGTCGCGACACTTCGCTAATATAATAAGAAATGCATATAGCAGAAGCCCTACCATTGCACATATATATTGTCAGAAGACCTACCATTGTACAATTTTGACCAAGAGGAAAGAATACTTTAAAAATTGTTACCATTGTAGATGTTCCTCGAATATACATAACCCTGATCCGAGGACCAGAGATCTCCAGCTGAGCACTTTCCGGCGATATTGTTTTCATGTACAGCGCCAACTAGCGTCCACCCACCACCGTTTGTCGACATGTCGCAGTAAGTCTGTAACATTGTGCGTCAAGTAACATCACAGCGAGGTAAGCGGAGGTGTGTACCTCAAATGGGTTGGTGTAAGGGTCAGGCTGGATGATGTAGACGCCAGATTTGCCAGAATACCCTTGGCATGAGCGTGGAATCGACGACAGTTTCACATGACCATCTGTGATATATAAATACATTGAATCTGGCACCGAGGACGTTGGCTCCATTGATGTTTATGATGCAACAGTCTGGTGACAGGGCGGAACAATCAATCGTTCAGATCGTGCTCGAAAAAAGTGTCACGTCATAATTCAATTAATTACATTTCAATTAAACTCCGGATGATATGCGATGCCATAGGGCGATTTAACAACAAAACTTACATTTAACAGAAATAAACTGGGAAAACCCAAATGGGATAACTTTGTTTTGTTAATCAGTAAAGCCCATAAAAATGAATTGCAGTTATACAATGCACGTTTTTTTATTATAAATAAAATACAAAAAAATTACATTTTGCCGACTGCTTCTGTAGGTAGTTCGAGGCGTTTTGATGACTTCGTCCGGAAAGTATTAGCGCCACAACCGCGAACACAATGGTCAGTACAACAACAAACCGCCAAACCAGACTCTCCGCCCGCTCCCATAACCCCGCTGACTGGCTCTCGGTGGCGAGATGCTCTGCGCGAGACTGCTGTTAGAATCGGAACGCTGGAATACTTGGCAACTTACCTGTGGACACGGTGTGAGATCGCCTTGGCTCAACTGTCGTCTCATATTCATTCTCCACACTATACATTGCGTTCATTTTGCTACTATGTCAAACTGGAATAAGTATTATCTCCGCGAATAAGAAAACACAAGTAGCGTTATCACGCGAGAAATCGTTAAGATTACCGCTCACTGCTGGGCTAACAGAGCTTACGCATTTTGATAAATAAAATTTAGAGTTCCTACTATTTTTGGTCTACTTTTTTAACAACTGGATTAAAACGACATCCGCTAAATATCATGCGCCAGAAAAAAAACAACCCGGCTAGATTTTAGTTAGGTTTATATCTCACAACCTTTTGGTTTCCGACAGATCTGGTCTATTAGCTATCATCCAAAAAATTATTCAACCGAATTGTAAAAGCTATAAACACCTTAGTTGATATGTGTAACAGAACCTGCCTGTCTAAATGCTGCCAGTAAAGCTTACCATCGCGCAAACTCGGCTCAACTATAGCACGACTAAATAAAAGCACGACAATTTAATCAACATTGCAGTTTTTCTTTACTACTCCACAGCGACAGCTACCGGACATGCAAAAAAGGCTTCATGTTTCATCCACTTCGCTTCACGACCCATCTTCCGATGCATATCAACGTCAGCATCCCTGGGTGACTTTCTCCTTACGCCGCCATCTTGTTTCCTGGGGATCGAACCCGCGCTCGTCGGCGCCGAGCACAGCCCACGCAGGTGTGGTTGCTGTGTAGTCGAGTGCGGTGAAGGATTCCCCGGTGGCGCGGAAACGTTGGAAGAGTTCATGGAACCGAGCGTAGTCAATCCAAGTCCGCCATTCTCCGTTCGCGCTTTTAAACTGGAGGGGAAGAAAAAGTTACTATTATGATAGGGATGTACCTCTTTGGGAAAGTATTTATCCTAATGGGTTAAACAAAAATTACAGCAATCTCCATTATATTCAACACACCGCATAAACTGCGGTAACCGAACGGTGGACACACGTTAATCTCAAGATTGATCTTGTAATTTGCGTTTTTTATTCATGGGGATAAAACATGAAAATAACATATCTATAACACATGCAATCAGCAGAAGCCCGTATATCCACCGTCGGGACCTTGCATATCCAGCGTATTCAACATTTTTTCCATGATGAACGGTGATTGATCGCTCAGTAACAATGAGACGATCAAATAGACAGCACAAGTTAATGGTGCAAGGATCACCTTAGTTTGCGCCACCAGGACACAGTTGGAGTGTTCGTGCTCGCATGCGATCTCGTAGCCGTCCAGCATGTCGGTAAGTTGGGAGACAAAATGCAGAACCTCGTCGTGCCATGGAACGTTCTTCAACGTCAACCCATCACTGGACTTGCTGTCTCCACAGAACGTAACACCTGCAACGAGAATATGCTGTTGAGACGCCGCAAGTCACGCCTTTACTATCACATATTAGTCCGACTAATTAGCTTGGTGGGTTAGTGCGTCACCTTTCAGCCGAAGGGTTGTAGATTTGAAAATAATAGCTAGCTAGTTCGTGGTGTCTTTGGGCAAGACACTTAACAGACATTGCCTGAAACCAGTGGAATGATGGGTTCTACCAAGTTGAAGACACGTGTGAATGATACACAAACACAACACACTGCAATAGCTTCGGTAACCAGATGGTGGGTGCAAGGTGATCTGACGATTGCCCGTGTGATGAACCCCTTGGTTGTCCCATTCTCTGGGATGAACATGAATATCCTAACCTAACCTAGATTGCCTGGCAGCGTAAAATTATTAGTTACAACCCCAACTTGGCTTCTGAAGCAGAATTTAGCTGACCGACAAAAATCCTGAGGCTATGGGGCAGAGGTGGAACAAAACGATTGGGACCTAAATTTATGGGAAGATACAACCCAAATTTAACCTCCTTTGTTTTTTAATTTATAAAAATATTGGGTTAAAAAAACAATACCATAATTTACAGTGCACCCTAGGTATCATCATGGGCATGGCTTTGCACCCATAATCCCCTATCTACCCCATCCAACAAACCTTTCACTTCAATAAAATCAGGTTTCCCCAACGCCACCAGGTCAGCATACGCCTCCAACTCATCCACGTTCCAAGCTTTCACCAATGTCAGTCGGTACACAGTTCGTTGGCCCTAGGGAACAAGGTGGTAATAAATATCTAACAAATAAACCCCATTGTAACACACCCCTGTGGTAACAGACCTCATTGTAACACACCCCTGTGGTAACAGATCTCGCGGTAATAGACCACAGGGTAACAGACCCCATGGCACCTAACTCCATGGCACCAAACTCCATGGCACCAAACTCCATGGTAACAAACTCCACGATAACAAACTCAACTGTAACAAACCCCACTAACCTTTAGAGACAAAGCCTTTAAGCTTTCAATTAATCGAGGCCAGAAGTCTTTGAAGAGCGGTCGATCAATCTTCTTCAATGAGTCTTGTGTAGCTGCATCCACACTGACGTAGAGTTGGGTGGTGGGAAGAAGGGTGGTGATAGCTTCCGGGAACTGAGCGTTCGTCACCAGGAATGACGAGATACCCTACATGGGTACAAGGGGAATACCCCGGTGGATTAATAGGCTCGTAGTGACTAAATATAAAATGATATTGTGGAACATAATCATGAAATTGTCTAAAGTATTCATGACATCATGGACCATATTCATGATATTGTGCAACATATTTATGATGATGTGCAAAGTATTCATGATATTGTGAAAAGTACTCATGAAATTGTGAAAAGTATTCAAGATTTCATTATATCGCAGACAGTTTTTATGAAAACATTACCTTTTCATGCAACATCTGTATGAAGTCGTTGATCTCAGGATACATGATGGGCTCACCCACCAGCGATAATGCACAGTGCTTGATGGAGAAGCCCTCAGCAAATCTATCCGCTTTAACCCCAGGTACTCCTGCATATTGCAATTTTAGATATGTGGTGACTTATGGATACCAGGTGGAATTCTTTTCGCAGTGGTTGGTTGCCAGTGCTAGTGTATTGAAATCACTCAAACTATTGTAGTGTGTTGTATGTAATCGACATGTTCCTTAAGATTTAGTAGAACACAATAATCCACTGGCTTTAGGCGATTATTGTGTTGCCCAAGGACACAACCAACTAGATAGCGGCTGGTTGTAATTGCACTATCTTTTATATAAAGGTCCAATACAGTACCACTTATCTAATTCTCCTGACAATAAAAATACCTCATCCTCTCACTAAAATAGCATGCACCAATATTGGAATACCTCAGCAACATAGTAGACATATACGGCGTCATCACCTTTAAACTGCTTTATCATATCATAGTGGTTCTCGATGGCCCCCTTGATAACGTCCACTGCCGGGTCCATCTTCCATTTCCACTCGGTGCCGACCGGGTTCGAGTGGTGCCTCCAACAAAACACACACTTGTTGGCACAAGCGAGGCTTGGAGTGGTCTCCATGCACCTGGGTATGTTGATGCGTCACTGGAGTCAAATCAACAACAGATTTGTGGAAATACACATTAGGACAATGCAGATGCAATATATAAACATTAGAACAAAACTGAACAATGCAATACAGAACCAATAGGCCATTGCAGATGCCATATTTAAGCAATAGGCCATAGCAGATGCCATATAAAACCCAGAGGACAATACATATGCCATATAGAACCACCAGAACAAAGTAGATGTCATATAGAACTTACCTGTGGCTTTCAATGCCGTAGAAAGTATGTTTGTAACATCCCCCTCGCCCCCTCAGCATAGATTTCGTCCATCGACACAACTTCACTCCGGAATGTGACCCGATTAGTCGATAACCTGAACATTTGATAATTATTCCCTCCAGCTCACTTAACTCCACTTGTAGCCTAGGTCACAAGTGATTCCAATATTAAATGGATTTATATTTGGCTTACTAATCACACAATACAATAGCTTTGGAAACCAGACTGCAGGCACATAGTATGGTTACCCCATTTTGTGGCAACAGCAAAGGACAAAAATAAGTAACCATCTTTAAAGACTAGACAGCACACAACGAGATCATAAAATGTGATAAACCACTGGACTGAGAGTAAAGCTTTACAACCATGGACCCAAGGATCATAGTATCAGGGTGACAATCTCATGCAGATGGATTTCACAATGGATGACTGGAACCCATATTTAAAAGATGCAAGTACCTTGCTTGGAAAGTGATTTCCGAAGTTCATCTGTGATCATTTCCGGAGGTTTCTTTGAGTTTCTCTTCCTCATACTCACTCCATTAGTACCATTTGATCTGTTGGGGCAACCCTTAGTAAGTGAGTGACCAGTCCACACAGAAAATCAGAAACAATTAATGGTACAATCTAGTATATTTTTTCTAAAATAAAGTAGGTAAAAAAATGCAAAATAAGTTGGACAACTATGCAAAATAGAGTGGGTAAATATAAAAAATGAAGTCGGTAAATATGGAAAAAATATATCCTAAAAAAAATTTACCAGCCAGATATCAATATACAAGGCGCAATACCATCCTCTTAAGTTTAACAACTGTTTACTACAATCATCTTTAAATTTAACTGAACTCAATAAATTGTTAAGGATATGCGAATCATGGGGAACAGCGGGGCACTGTAAATAGGGAAGGGGATGTGAAGAATCACTAACTTGGTCAAGGAGGATAGTGGGACATGGCGTCTCCACATCTTCAACACAACAACATCCTCCCCCTCCTCTCCTTTCTCCTCCTCTTGCTCCTCCTCCTGGTGATGAGGATTGTGAATAGTGCACAACAAGCATTGTGTTGTGGAACTTACTGAATCAATCTCAGCCACCGGTGTCACAACTCCATTCTCCTGGTTTCCCGCCAGCAAATATTCCAAAACACTTATTATTTCGCTCTTCCAAGCACTGAAATTCAAATCATGTGTTGCACTAAAATTGACTAAACCAGGGATGTCCAACCTTTTATTGTAGTGGGCCGCATTGTCATTTGAAATAATTCAATGGGCCGCAGAGTCTTATAGTTATATATAACCTGTATTCCTGTTGCTTCTATACTATATCCCAGTATAACTATGTCGCTAAAAGTGGACTGATACATTTTAATTAGGCTAAGGATTAAAGTTCAAAATACTACTTGGAGTGAAAATGACTAGTGGGCCGCACAAAAATCTCAGGTGGGCCGCAAAGGTTGGACATCCCTGGACTAAACCAATCATATATTTCCACCCTTCTAGGGTTTAATATAGGACTCACTTGAAATCGAGTTTAATAGAACCATGTTTGCTCTGCACCACATTCTCATCGCCTGCGGTGAATGGGAAGATTCGGGTTGCGCTGAGTTTGTGAAGCCATCGGTCCAAGTTACGACCAATCTGCAACACTTCGTGATAATTAAAGTCCCAGTTCCATTAAGCATGAACTTACTGTGTTGTAGTGGTCGGAATAAAGTGAATTTCCGAGCCCGAAGACAGCAAACCGCATGTTGGAAAGCAAGGACTTATTGACGCGGAAGTCATTCGAAGCATCCTGCAGCCATCGGCAAAACCACTCACACGATGGCGGAGGGGTTCCGTCGGTATATGTCGATATGAGGAACAAAACTGGTCCATTCATCTTGCTCTCCTGGATAGGATGTTCATGGTTATCGCCGGGGTGATAAACACAGGTGTAAAGTGTTGTAACACAGGCAAACACAAAAGTTGTAACACAGGCAAAAAAAACACACAGCAGTGTTAAATATGATGTACAGATGTTGCTACAGTTTTAAAACCCATTAATTTAATAGGATAAAGCGACTGTATGCCTTGCCCAAGGACCCAAACGCTTTTAATCCACCACATGCCGCATTTTAGCTGATGGTTCGACAAGCTACAACTGATCTGACAAGTTGTGCATCTAGACTAGGTGCATAATACACTGTTTGATAATGGGTGCCAGTCTGGATGGTACCCCAAGGAAAGTATGAACTACGACGTTAGGTGGAAACCTCACACAACTTTCTGTACATGTATAAAATTTTGAATGTAAAGTTTGATGTGCCAGAAGTAGAAACTGCATGTTTAGTTACAACCCGAACAATACAAGTGTAAAAAATAACAGCTACACAATATGCCTCTATACATACTTTAGCATGTTGATGCAATTTCGTACCTCTGTTAAAACAATAAATTTACACCACGTACATTGTACATGGGGTATACAATCATAATTATCCCAAGCAACACTTCTTACATTCCAATATAAAAAATTGTCTTCTGGGTCAAAATTTTTTAAATCTTCAAGTTTTGATTTGATTCCTTTTCCGTTCAACTCCTCCTGGATTGCGTGGGCATAGCTGGCAGCTGTGCCAGTTTGTGAGCCGAACAAAATGTGGACAATCGATTCATCTGGCTCAGCAGTGTGGGTATCAAACTTGTCGCTTTCATTGTAGCTAGCAGTGGTCTAGGGAAGGAAGATTATGGCTTGCAAGTTTACCCGAGTGTATGTCACCTAAATTTATTTGATAGTATTATAGCTACCAAAATATAGCTGCATGACTAAAAGCTGTGACTTTTTTATGATATAGTTAATCCTGTAAATGGAAAAGGCAAATTGGGTAATCATATGAGTAATTATCAGATCATCTCGCGCCCATCGTCAACTTATGGGGGATATTTCTGTATGTTGTGTATGATTGAGGCATTTTTTTCAATTTTGGTAAAACCCATTAATCCGGTGTGATTCGGCAATATCCGATAAGTGCCTTGTTTAAGGACACAACCGCCTAGCTAATGACTACTTTCGAAACTGCAATCCGTCAGCTGAAGCAAATGTATTTATCCACTAAGATATTATTTGGTCAAACTATATACTACAAGAATGCAAAACTGCATTTTACCTGATTAGGACTTCTATCTGCTTTGTGCGCCCTGCGTCTCCGCATAAGCAAGTGTGTAATAAAAAACGCGACAACACATAATACTATCTCCACGACTGGTATCATGATGTATATAATGATAATTCACAATTTCAGAGGTTAATTTGCCTATTTCATTTTTACAAAATTTAAAATCACTCGTTTTGTAAAATGCTGTGACAAGAAGTGTTACTAATATGTGCGACTGATTTAAGATTTCATTAGACAGTGTAGTCGCAAATTTACTTAAAGGCAAATTAACAGTATCTGGATATATCACCGTTTATTTTAGTGTTTTATTTGCGGTTGAAAAAGCAAATACCGGTACTGCAACGAAACTAAGTTTTCGTTTAAGCAAACGTAATAAATACCATGTGACTGCTTACGGTAACTAAACTTTCGCATTGTACACATAATTAACCACGTGTACGAAATCGCGTATTTGACTAGTGAGCAAAAAGTATAAATAACAAACAATGCGCTAGTATCTTTCACGCATCAGAGAACATGAAATAAATTTGCACACAGAACGCGTTTGGCGGTAAAATGGTGCGATCGGCGGCAAGCGTTAACTGTGGATGTAAATTGCCCATGTTATGGAATTCGAAGTGGTCTAGTGCTACTACCAACAATATTTTTTAAGAAAGCACAATATTACCATCAGTTGTCCGAGAATGTACTGACAATGTTATGGAATTCCAACTCTGCGCGGTTGTGACAGTCGCGCCCGACTTAAATTAAGTTTTACTTTTCCGTTCGTTTCATCGGCAAATAAGATTATATCCAGTTGCTGGAAAAATGGCGATTTTTACCGTGAACCGGTTTATGTTAGGATAGCGGTTTATATTGCGAAGTAGTCTAGCTTGTTAGCTCAGTCGACAGACTAATGTTTGTTGGTTTAAAAAAAGCATGGGACTAGTCCCTTGTGTCCTGTGCAAGGAAATAGTGGATATTGCCTGAACCCAGTGGAATAGGGGTTATACTAAAACTGTAGAAAAGTCCCAATCATAGAAGACTCCAACACAACTCGAAATCATCTGGTAATAGACAGTGGGAACAAGCGATTGAACTATGACATCTTTCACCAAAACACACAAGAATACCATTAGTTGTTCAATAATATATTTTTATAACATCATAACTGAAATCAATTTCAAACATTTTTGTGTGTAGCCTTCAATAAAATATACAGTGATTTGTAATAACATATATATTAAAACTACAGAAATCATAATATCTGCAAAATTAGCACTCGGTACTAGAATAGAAATGAATATGAAGAGTACACAAATCTGCAGCATTGCAACATGTATTGCACTCGGGATATAAAATGAGATGATATTGCTACTTTGAATTAACTTGTAAGTCACAGTTGTAGTTCGGCCAGATGACAGCGGGCTAATGTGTAGCACCCAGGGTAAGCACGTCATAACACAGGTCGCACACTCTAGTTGGTTTGGAGACATCAAACTTGAGGATAGGGATGATCTTAGATGAACACTTTGAGCACAGTATGCGGCCGCAGTGGCGACAATGATGCTTTCGTGTTGCAACACCGAACCTTACTCCACATTCAAGACAGGAGTTGCCTTCTGCCCATGGTGGTTCCTATCAAACAGTCATTTAAGTGAGATTCTGATAAATCCCTGCGTTTTCTAACTTCCCTTGTGGGTATTTTGGATCAGTATTTCTTCTCATTGGATGAAGTTATATACCGACTGGTTGGCTTATTTATAGCCTGGTGGATCATAAACCGAATGAGGGAGGGTTCAAAACTACCCCTTGGCTAGTACGTCTAGTCTTTGGGCAAAGCACTTAGCCGAATAATACAGTAGATTAACAGATTGATCTAAAACTAAAGAAATCCTTGTTTTTCAACATTGTTTTCAACACACCACAACAGCACTGGCAACCAGATTGTGGCGGCTTACTGTGGATGATATAAAGCTTTGTTTTACCACCGTCGGGTATAAATACAGGTATGTTATCCTCATACACAGCCTCACCCCAGTGGTAGTAATTGTGTTTGACTCCAGGCTGTATAGTATGGAGGTAAAACACACGTATCATATTTAAAAGGTTCTGGGTTTGATATCCACCGCGATCACTATTTGCCGCAGTCTGTTTGGGTAACATACTGCACAAATGTTGCCTTTATTAATTTAATTTAATAAGATGGTTTAAAATTAACAGAACATCAGATAACAGACACACAGTTATAGCTCCCATAATCCAACAGTGGGCATGAGATAATTAGACGATTAACTGTGTGATTGAACTGTGTGAACCTAATTTCCACTCCAGGAGATAGTATATCTCAACTTAAAGGTAAATATTAATTATCAAACGACAATCTCAAAGTTAATAATAATACAAATCTACTTTAAGTAGTCTCAAGTAGCAGAATAGAACAAACAAAATCGATCACAAGTAGTAAAGAACCAACCAAACAAACCTGACTGAGCAAATCAAGCAGTCGAAACAAGAGTTGCTTGGTGGCCACCGGGTGGTTGAAGAGGTTGACTCCATCGTTGTTGGTGATGGCGAGGGAGGATCCAGTTCTCACCAATGAACGACACAGCGAGCCATTCCCATTCATGTAGGCAAGCAGGAGGGCTGCAAGTGCAAGCAAAGTCAGCTTCTATGTCGCGTTCATTTTGAAGGGTGGGATCGAAACCAGTTAGCTTGTCAAATTTGGATTTCCTGAGCACAGCAGATTAATGGTTTGAATGAAAACTGTATAAACGTCTCAACACATACAACATTCTACAATAGTTCCGATAACTCGGTACAAGCGGTTTTAACGATTGTCCGTATTACATTGCCCACTTTGTGTTTTACTGTTCAGGCAAAAGTTATTTTGGCAATTGCCTATGTTACAATAACTCCTTGCATTCCACCCTTCAGATACAAGGTTTCTTGATGATTGGTCATGTTATAACACTCCTATTGCGTTTTTTTCTCAAAACTTCAATTACTTCCGATACCTGTGTTGCCGTGGTTGTCTTGGACAGCGAGTGGGTAGTCGGGCATCGCGCGCATCACCGCATCGAACATAGCGGAGGTTTTTGAGCTGCTGTCCTCGGCCATCACGTGCAGCACGGTTTGTCCGCGGTTGTTGCACGCCACCAGTACTTGGGCAAGATTGGGCAGGGCTTGCGTCAGGGTGGACAGTGTCTCCAATGATCCATGTTTGCAAGCCACGTGGAACACTGTTGGTGTGAGAGTTAGAATTAATGCTGACCACACGTATGGTGGGTAGAAGATATGTCAAACAAGCGGAAAATGCATGTAGATAGGATTTAAAAAATTTAACCTAATTTTTAACTAATAAAAAGGTTAACTAAATTGTCAGACGGATTAGCATAATCGGCCAGAACATCAGTGGATAGTAGAAAGGTTGTTGGATCGAACACAACCACTGGCTGGTACAAAAGTCTTCAAAACACTGCAATATCTCCGGTTACTTGGTAGTGGGGTCACCTAATGATTGTCCATGTGATAGTGCCCCTTGCGTTTTGAGATAAACATGAATATCGTAAAACACTTGGTCACCATTGTTCCCGTGAAGATCTACATGTCCAACATCAGCACCGTTCTCCACGAGCACCCCGGCGATGGTGGGTTCATTCCTCACTGCAGCCACATGGAGCGCTGATTGCTTATGCTTGTCCACCACTGCAGTGTGTGCACCAGCTAGCAGCTGTGATCACCTCATTATTAAAATGTTTCAAGGTCCTAATTTGTGGGGTTGCCCTTTGCCATCAAAATATACCCACTTACACTTTTTCCTTGCATTTTACCATTGAATACTCAACAATTTAAAACAAAGAATAATCTTTCAAACCCCCAATATCACAATACACAACATACAAGATTTCGAACAATAAGAACGTCCCCGACCCCCACAGCTAGGTGGAGGGCTGATGATTGATGGGTGTTACATGTGAGCGAGTTCACGTCGGAGCCAATGGAAATAAGAAACAAAATGGAGTCGAGATCACGAGCGACAATCGCTGAGTGAAGGAAGTTCAAACCATTCTTGTCCATCTGTTGACATAGGGATGGTTATTCATGGTTATCACCGTGAATTGGAAAACCAAGGGGGTTAACACGGCAAAAGTCAGATCACCTCGCGCCCACCATCGGGTTACCGGAGCTATTGCAGTGTGTTGTGTATGATTCACATGTTCCTTCAATTTGGTAGAACCCATTAATCCACTGGGTCCAGGCAATGTCCGTAAAGTGCATTGCCCAAGGGCGTTTTCACATAAACAATTGTCAGATTATCTCGCACCCACTGTCGGGTTACAGGAGCTATTGCAATGTGTTGTGTATGACAATATGTTTTTTCTATTTTAGTGAAACCCATTAATTTATTGGGTTCAGGCAATGTTCGTTAAGTGCCTTGCCCAAGGACACAACCGACCAGCTAGCTATGAGTTTTGAACATGAAACTTTCTAGCAATCATAGCGAGTTTGTAAACTTAGGTGTATTTGTCTGGCAGATTTTAGTAGTACGTTAAACAGTCCTTAGGTTGCGAAATAAAAACCAGCTAGGGTTGTATTCTCGGGCACAGTAAGCACAAGTCACCTGAACCTAATGGATTAAAGTATAATTACAACTAGACCTGTAGCAATTCTTTCATTGAATTAAATAAAATTTATAGTCTTTTTTAATGACGTGTTTTAACAAGTTTTCTTTTGCCGTCTTTTCCTGTATTTGTAATATGTTTTATTTTCTGCTCATTCTTACTTGGCCAAAATAATGAATAAACTACATTAAAACTAAAAGAAATTAACACCAATAACTCCAGTAGTTCGATAGTATGAATAAGATACTTATGGAAGCAGCCACCTGTTCAGCAGCGCCAGGATCCCGTTTCAATATCAACTTGGCACATTCCACATTCTTCCTGTGCATGGCTGATGCAAATGGGGTTCTACCCATGTTATCGACAAGCGTCAAGTTGATGGATGTGTGAGTCAGTAAGGTGGATGTGATTGACAGGTGGTTGTTGACAACAGCTAGATGCAACGGAGTCTGCATGTTGCTATCCTGTGGGAAAACTCAATAAATGCAGATATATGGATTGGAAATGATCATATATATTTTCCTGATAATATTTTCCCCCGACCACATTTTATTACCTGCCACTTTTCACTTCTACCAAATTTTACCACTTATTCCTATTCCAAAATCTGCATCATTTTACAACCTGCCACATTTCATCACCTGCCCCTTTTACTGTATTCCCCTTTTAACCACCTAATCCTTTTCACTATCTGCCCTTCTTTTAGCCTGTGTCATTTTTCACCCCTGTTGATTTTATTTTCGAAGTGTGTTTGACAACCTGCCTGTTCTCAGTCGACCCCCCTTTTTTATTACACTTCCTCATGCCATTGTATTGAACAACCTCCCAACCACAAACCACGAACCTGAGCGTTGATCCGAGCATTTCGTTCCAGCAAAGCTTCCAGGGTTAGTTGTAGGTCGAGCTGACTCGCCATGTGCATGGGGGTCTGCCCCTCAACGCCTTCCATGGGTGGAGCTGGAGTGTCCGTCTCACATCCACTGGAATTATCAAAAAATTTTCATGGCACATCAATAAAGAGTGGGTTACTCATGTTTAATTCTTTCCCCAAAAAATGCCGGCAATGTCAGATTCCTTTATGTCTAGTTGGGTTACCTGAATTATTGCAATGTGTTAAATACAATTGAGACGCTTGTACAGCTTAACTCTTTAAACCACTGGATCCAGAAAACATCTGCTAAGCGCATTGTGCAAAAACAACAAAATTAGCTAGTTTTGTGAATATAACCATGTATCCCGTTTTCTGTTTGCCCTTTTTCACTTGCTTTTGTTGTAAACATTCATTCGAAATCTATACTTGTAAAAAGGTGCTCTCCAAAGAAATATGTAATTGATATAAATTCTGTAGGAACTATGATATCCTAGAATACCCGCAGTATAATTTTATTCTTAAATAACTATAATATAATTAGAACAAGTTTTAGAAGAAGTGAGATTGAAGAATTGAAATCAAACCTCCTAATAAGGAAACACGCGATTCGTTCATTCTTGTCGGCGATTGCTCTATGTAGCAAGTTGTGCTCTCCACGCCACTTAGTGGTGTTGCAACGGTAATGGACGAGCGTCGATGCAATGTCATCCATACCTGTCGTGTGAGGGGTATGAGATGGGGCTCATGTTTTGTTTCTCGGGTGGGAACATAACTTGTTGGGTGGGGTATTAAATGGGTCACAACTGACTAGCTAGCGACCAGTTTCGCACCTGCAACCTTTCAATTGAAAGGCGACGTACTTAACCGGCCGGACAATTGGCACTTGTTGGGAGGGATATAAGACGGGGGTCATGTTTACGCCCACATGATGGAAACAATAGAACACGGTTGTTATTCTACACGTCCACGGTGGGTCACAGCCGTTAGCTTGTACCATTTTGTCATTCCACAACTTTAAAAAATATTTGAATCTTGAATCAGACAACTAGTTAATTCAATTGTAAAGAATTCATAACAAAATTCCATGTATTCTACTAGGCTAACAAAACAAAAAAAATAAAAACCACATAGAAATATTATAACAAGTGCAAAAAAATCGGAAAAATTCACCATTTTGCAGAGCGATCCACAAGAGTGGGTCGCCGGCGGCATCACTGACGTCAACATCTGCCCCTCGTAGACACAACGCGTCCACCACGACAGCCAACCCCTGTTTCACCCCCATTTCAAGTGCCGTCTCATCATCCCCACTTCTGTGGTGCATCAGAAATTCAGTGGCAACTCCAATCTCAAAACCCATTTGCAACCCAAAAAAAACATTTGCAACCAAAAACAAACAATTTGCAACCAAAAAAACCCATTTGCAACTCACCCTAAGTGTATAGAGGGGAATCCCCAAACCACCCACCTACCTTGCATGGCAATCAGCCTGATGCTCCAGCAAGAAGAGGGAGGAGGAAATATCTTTCTTCTCTATCGCTTGGTGGAGCAATGTTCGTCCCACAGCATTCCTGTTGATACAATTATCTGAAGCATCACTCGCTTACCCTGGCTTACTAGGGTTGTTAATGTATGGATTTCCTTGGACTGACAGCATATAGGGGGGTTATTGTCAGCTTTGAATATATGCGTAAGCATATATGGTGTATTGGTAAACTTTGCCCCTCTTAACTTACATTGTTACATTAGTATAAGCGGATCCACAGTTGCCCTGGGACCATAAATTTAGTCCATAAATGTCTGTTACTCAACGCCCTAGAGCTATCATGAATCTGTGATAAAGCGGTCAAGTCGGCCTTCTCTCTTAACTTAATCAGATTCCCTCTTAACTTACTTGTAGTTGATATCAGCTCCTGAGCTTAACAGCTGGGCGGCAACCTTATAGAAACCCGACCAAACGGCAAGTGCAAGTACCGTGTTGCTGTTGCTATCTTGGATGCTAAAGTCGGTAGCGATGAGTCCTTGCTTGCTGTGCTGGGTGTTTGCTGTTGGGGGATGATTGATTGTTTTGAGTCTTGTTTGTCTGCACTATTAGCTAAGTCAATTGCAGTCTTAGCCGAAAGGTTGTGGGATCAAAACCAGGTGTTAGCTAATCATTCGTATTTTGGGAAAAAGAATTAAGACTGCCTCAACACAGTGGATTAATGGGTGAAACTAAAACAGTAGCAATATCTCATATTTAACACACAGCAATAGCTCCTGCAATCCAAGCTGTGTGTTATGGTAATCTGATAATTATTATAGTTATATCCCCTCCTGCATATCCACATTTACTGGAATAAACATAAATATATATTTTTGCCTCTAACAATGTGGTTGTCGCCACCCACTACAATAGATGCATCGAGATCCAATCGATCGTGGGGAAATTACCTCGATGTTCAAGAAACAGTTGAACCACCTCGTGATGTTGGCATCGGATGGCCACATGGAGCGCTGTTTCATTCACCACATCCGAGCCACTTGGTGTCTCACCAGGGCATACAAGGGGGGTGGGACATTGAATGTTGGGGTCTGCGCCTGGGAATGGGGTTTTGATGTAAAATGCGCACTTAATGCGTGAAATACGAATTTAAAGGTAAAATGCGCACCACCAGAAGTAAGAAATAATAAAATAAATACGTCAACCCATGCCCACAGTCAGGTTGGAGGGTTTTGGTACCAAAGAAGCAAGATTACAACATGAAATATCAATACATGTGTATGCATGTGTTGGGATAAGCCCATTAATTAAGAACTTGAGAGAATTACCTTTAGCAAGCAGACACTCCGTGAGCTGGATGAGCCCATGCAAGCACGAGATGTGAAGAGGGGATTCCCCCTAGAACATAAGATTGGGGTTAAGCACGACATCATGGAAACTTCCCAACGCCATTTTGCTTGCGTTTGCATACCCACCGGCCACAAAATTAACAAATGAGATTGAAAACCAATCTACACTATAATACGACATGGTTACATTAATAAAATGGTGGCCTTTGCATTTTGGCCAAGCAAGTTGTACATTATTTGATTGTACCCAAAAACCTAATTGCAATTGAGAGCTTGACCACTTTTGCTGGACTATACAACTCATCTAAACAATCGATGCAAATACAACACATGATAGGAAGGTTGATACCTTTGAGTTGATGTGATTGACATTTCCTCCATGCTTGGCAAGGAAGAGTCCTCCAGTCTCGTTGCTGTTTATCATGCACAGCTGTAGTAGACTGGAACCTGTGGGATGTGGGTTGGGGTGTCAAGTTTGAGGGCCATCACCCCGTGTGTGTTTAGGTTGGGGTGGGGGTAGTTCCCTGCATCAATTTGGGTGGGGGTTGGGGGTGTGTGGTAGGGAATGTCAAGTTTGTGGGCTTCATCACCCCATGTGTGTTTAGGTCGCGGTGGGTAGTTCCCTACATGAATTTGGGTGGGGGTGGTGGTGTGAGTGGGTAGGGGGAGAGGTAGGTTCAAGTTGGTGGTGGTTGGGCAATGAACATTATTTATTTGAGTAAAGGCATGT
>CH002458.1:337212-356987 GCA_000149265.1 Ciona savignyi | reverse complement strand
AAAACTAAAGAATTTTATTTGATTTACACAACATTTTGTTTGACAAATTTCATAGAGACAATAATAAAATATATATATATATAAACTTTAAGAAAAAAACATAATACTAATATAACACTTTTTATCTTGGGATGTTTAATGCTTTTAGTCAAAAATTTTAGACAGATTATTAAACAAGTAGAGTAAAACCTCAGAATCCCATCATAGGGATAACGGGACCCACTAGATTGCACAATATAATGTAAAAATTTACTAACAAAATATAAATTTATACGATTGTGTGGCTGACTAGTTAGCTTGGCCAATTTCTATACAGAATTCGTGTGAAAAAAACGGTTTCACCAGGAGTTCAAAATTAAGCTAGATAAAAAATATAAATTTAGATGCTTTTTAAAAGACAATAAAGAAAAAATTTTTTAATTAATAATTTGCAACAGAGGACCACCCACCTTCAATGACTGCTCGGTGCAAATGAGTTTGTCCGTTATTATCACAGCCGTTGATGTCCACCCCATGCGATACCAGGGTGCGAGCAATTGAATCCTGGTGAGTGGACAACGCAAGTTGAATCGGCCATTCCCCGTCATCATTTCGTTCGTTTAACTTTGCTGGGAGCTGCGGTAAGTAAATAAGGGTAATTAATATTTCTGCTTATTTCATTTTAGTTGTTTTTTTCCTAGTATTACATATCGACAAATGAAGAAAATCATGAACAGAAACAGGAAAATGTATATATGGTTATGTAATTGTTGGAATAAAATGCAAGTAAAGGGCTTTTTAGGCCTACATTTCTGGTCCTGCTCTGTCACCACAACCCGTACTATTGTAAGTGGATTCACTATTAAATAATTTTAAACTACAAGAAAATATTTGTTTTATTTCTGATTAAATATATTCATGTTTATCCTCATGAATGGGAAAACCAAGGGGGTTAACACACAGGCACTCGTCAGATCAACCATCGTGTGCCCATCGTCGATTACCGGAGCTCTTGCAGTGTGTTATGTATGCTTCATACGTTCTTTTAATTTAGTAGAACCCATCAATCCGCTGGGTTCAAGCAATGTTTTAAGTGGCTTGCCCAAAGACACAACCGACTAGCAAATAAGCAATTTCGAACTTGCAACCTTTTGGCTGAAAGGCAATAATCCACCAGACTAATCTAACATATACCTAGTTCATATTCATTAGTCTTTACACTTACAATTTACAACTTACCTCAAGGTTTGTTAGCCATTTCAGATATCATTTTTCATTACTTTGTTTGGAATTCGCTATTTAAAACAAATGGAAGAGTCGAGAAATAAACAGGGCAATTACCTGGGAGTCAAACTCGATGAGGTAAAGGAAAACAACGTCTTCACGTCTTGCACGAATCGCACGGTGCAACGGCCACTGTGACTTGCTCTTCAACATCGTGTACAACATGGGGGCAGCCATGAAGGAAAACTCTTGAGGTGATAGATCATGCTGTGGGAATATAAGTGCATTATTACATTCCACATTTTATACCATTTTTTGCCACGCTCAGTTTTAATATCCTGATGGGCTCATTGCTAATATAAAATTGGTATGTGTATCGGTCATATTGACGATTTGGCCGCATGACCATGCATTACCAACCATTTTCTCTGCATTTTACATGGCAATCAAAACAACAATGCATTAGATATGATGTTTATAACAAGCATGATGTATTACCCAATGCATTGAAACCAGGCTTGAGCAGTAGTCCTTTAACGACGCGGCTTTTAGATCCTCAGCAAGCTCGTAGAATCGAATGCAGTTTTTAACAGTGACCACCGACATGATGGCTTGCTCACATCTGCGAGAAACATCTTGGTAATTCGCTTGTTACCACCGTCAAACTCACCTACCGTGCCAGCAGACCGTGCAGGTTGTATTTGCTTGAGGTTTTCATCATTTGAATGATGAAGTCGTCACTGGTGTCTGTGAGGTTTACAGTGTCCGTGTACAACCACCTTACTATAGCTTCCCCAGCCTGGTAATATGGTCACAGGTAGTTTAGCAAAATCAGGAAAGAATTATCAGGATAGGAATTTTTTAGTATAATACTCATGTTAATCCCTAAGTATGGAAAAAATAGGGCATTATATAACAGCTTTGGATTAGTGGGCCTTTTTCTTAAGTGGATTGGATTAGTGGAGATTTTCTACAGGTTTTACGTAACACTTTTTAACATTGGGATTAGGCTACGTTCCTTGTCCAAGAAAAAAAACAGTTATTTAACCAGTTGGTTTTGATCCCACCAATTCAAGTTAATATGACAAAGTGCTGAATTAAAAAAAAGTTTTAAAACATAACCAGATCCAATAGGATCCTGAACAGAATATCACAATCCAAAGAAAGCATCATATCTTATTCCAATGTTTCAGGTACCAATAAATGTATTCCATCATGTTTGGTAAGAAAGGAAGAACCCATTTGTTTATAATTGTCATTTATTAGTAAAATTTTATTTTATTTATGTGTCTTTAGTTTTTGACATTCGCAGTTTTCCTATTTATTATTTAATTGCCTAATTTTCTTTTTGATTGTCTGAAGAGACCCAAGATGAATTGAATAAATTTTTCTAAAACGCCAACAATTAAATTGATAATCAAATTATTAGTTTGTTCCAGAGAAAATAAAACCAACCTGCTGATCCAGATTCTGGAGGTCTAGAACACTGAGGGTGTTCAATGTGTTGAGGTCCCAGCACATAGCCCCACGTGCTGCCAACACGAACTTATGGCCGGGAATACTTTTGTGGGCAAGCTTGATCTCAATGTCACTGTGTGGAGGGGAGGAGGGTTATGTAGGGAAGCAATTTGTTATATTTACAGTAATCATTAATTTAATTTGGTTTTAGTTTAGTCTAGTTACTAATGATTAAAAAAGGATACACATGTTTAACCCAAGGGGATAGAAAATAAACTTAGACAGCTGTATACCACAAGTAAACTTCAGATTCAGACCTATTGTCCACAATTTTGGTTAACCCATTAAAGTAACTTTGATTACTCATTGTCCGCCAAGTGATTTATGAAAAAACACAAACAACCAACTATCTTGCTTCAATTTTTTCTACTTTTAAGCAGGCAATTTGACATCTAATGAATAAACCAAATGAAGAATTGTGACCAAAAAGATACGAAAAACAACTATTTCTAACTTTGCAAAAGTGGTTTTCTAATTAAAAGATCATGTAAGTTAGCATTTCCCTTGACATTTCTATGTGAAGCGATATATCCTGCCAAGTGCTCTTTCAATTGCTACTCAAGTCTGGACAAAGTGTCACTAATACAACAGATGGGCAAATGTTGCTATGACAGAACCGCAAAAGGTGATGGAATTGAAACCAACACCTAGATCAGGGGTGGGCAACTTCTCTGGTCGGCGGGCCAGTTGTGGGAAAATGAAGTCCTTGGTGGGCCGGATTATTAGATGAAATAATATTCACTAACTTCACCACAAATGTATTCACTAAATTATTGCCATGGTTTCCAAGTTTCGTCAAATAATGACGACTAATGTTGTACTTTTTTAATACCGCAACACTCTGGCCATACAGTAGACATACTGCTTTGATGCCAACCTTTATAAAAAATACTTTGGTATTCAATCTTTGTTAAATGCTAGACACTCTTTTTGATATATACGTTTCATAGGATATACCATGGTTAATAATCCTTAATAATTTTATAAAATACAATATAAGTATTTAGAATTTAAATATAACTGATAACAGGTAAAGAAAAACTGACCCTAGCAGTCACGTTGTTACACAGTACCCAGTAGTGGGTGATGTTTAAAACGCTCTCTGCTTTGACCTTATAATGTTTCTTTAAAGAGTGTGCTAATACAATTGTTTTTTCACTAATGCAGTTGTTATTTCACCAGCTCGCATTAACAGTGCAGTAGGAGTAGACTGATAGGCAACTTTTAGGAATTATGCGTCGGACCACATTACAGAGTGTGGATGGATACAGACAGCGGGCCAGACTTGGGCCACATTACAGGTTATTGTTAGATACAGTCTGGGGGGGGCGGTCAAAATCCCTTCACGGGCCGGACCCGGCCCGCGGGCCATATGTTGCTCACCCCTGACCTAGATAATCGGCTGTAATTAAAGACGGGCCACTTTCGCGTGTTGATTTTAACACAATGGATTAATCAAAACTGTTGAAACATCTCCATCATAATGTTTAACAAACTGCATTTGCTTCATTAACTTGACTGTAGTAACAAGGTAGTCTGACAGTTTCCCTTGTTATAATGCAAACCTAAAATTTTCCTATCCTAGGGATTAGCAATATGAGTATCCTATCCTATTCTAACTAAAGTCATACAAACAATAGTACAACTCACAGAATTCTTGCCAAATCGAAAAGGGGGGTATAAGTTTAAACCAGGCAACTAACCTGTACAAATCATTCCCGAACAGCTTGGTGGTGATATGCAGCAGTCCAGATGCCAAGCTGTGGTCAGGTGGTGTGGCTTTTACTTCATTACTTTGCAAAGCTTTCAATGCGGAATGTGATCGCTGTAGCTCAGCATGTTCAAGTTGGAGTTTCACATATTGCTCACGGAGCAATGATAGATGCTGACGAGTTTTGGAAAGCTCATCTAACAAAAAATATTTTAGATCATTGACTTGGTAATTGCACATTGGATAGGATAGGATATTCATGTTTATCCCTGTGAATGGGTAAACCGATAGACAAGATCCTTCAATTTAGTAAAACCCATTAATCCGCTGGGTTCAGGAAATGCCTGTTAAGTGCCTTGCTTAAGGACACAACCGACTAGCCAGCGACCAGTTTCGTGCCCGCAACCCTTCGGCTGGAAGGCGACGGACTCACTATACCATCAGACTAACCCATCGGATACGGATCATAGAATAAGTAATTCAGGTTTATCCATGTAAGAAAACTAAAGAGAGCGTTTTACATGGTAAACCGCAAAATTGTATATAATCAAACGTAGTTATTCAGTTTCAATAGTTCCAAATATTACACTCGGTTCAGATGAAATCTAAAGAAGTGCCATGTCCAAGCACACAATCGGCTGGCTAGAGACCAATTTTGATTCTACAACCATTCATCTGGAAGATGATGGATTAAATAACCATGCTATTGGGTTGCAAGAAACTAGAATATATATAGACTTGTTTGTGGAACGT
The DNA here is from genome assembly GCA_000149265.1 of Ciona savignyi. Lineage (NCBI taxonomy): Eukaryota > Metazoa > Chordata > Ascidiacea > Phlebobranchia > Cionidae > Ciona > Ciona savignyi. The sequence goes on along the minus strand of CH002458.1, from coordinate 351,802 downwards.
CTGTACAATGTTACACTATGTTATCTTTAGAAAGCCCATTATTATCCGTTTTTGCTGGTGTTTATGAAGTTAAAACAGCCGTAATAAATGCAGTTTGTAGAATACGGCAAGATAACTAGACAAACATACCTTGCTGCACCATCCGGTCAATTTGTACCGACATTTTGCACACAGCTCTTGCACCGGACGATGATATTTACTCGCTAATTACAGTGTCTGACATACCATCGGATACAACCCGTGCATCAACATTCGTGGCCGCCGAAAACAATTGCAGTCACGCTTGAGTAACCTCTGTAACCAATCTATCGGATCAAACAGTACAAACTCTATGAAAGTTAATGCCGAATATTTCCTACTTTTGCTAGCTAATTCTTTTTTTTAAATAACCGTGATTTACCGCTGATTAAAATGAAAACCTCAAATCTTTTGTACTGGCAGTGATGTTTATTGAAAAGGCAGGAACACCACGATGAACTAACTGCGCACGCTAAACATGAAACCACAATACGCGAGTAGCTCCACACAACACAATATTGGAACATAATACAAATCGGTAAAAATAACAAAATGAAAATAGAATTTGGCATGATTGAACAACGTTTCGTTGATTATCAGCAAAAAGGCACAGAAGGGCGGAAATGGTGGCAGTTAGTACATATTCAGGCTCATGCTACGATTGCATCTCTTTCCAACTAGTCTTGTAGATTTTCCACCTTTCATCGTACTGTGGAGTTTCCTACTTGCCCCCATCTTACCCCCTCTACGAACGCAGAAACTTCCACTTTGGAATGACTGGGGCTGCTCTTGGGGAGCTTTTCGGGCGTTTTCTAATTCCCTGCAAAGTGAATAAATTTTGTTAATTGATGGCAAAATAATATTTAAAGCAGGTTTTTTTAAAGAATTAAAAATTGTTTTAAAAGTTATATTATTTACTGTCCGGTAGTTAGCCTATTTGAACTATCTTAGACTGTCAAATGCCTTATTGTTTGTCGATTGACAGAATCAATTTGGTTAAATGGGTTAAACAATTCCAACACATTTTAAAAGCTTTGTAAACCCAATTATTGGCATGAAGTAATTTAACTATTGGTTGTTTAACAACACCTGCATTTTTATAGGAGTAACCATATCGAACTGCACCTTTTTATGCGTAATTTAATTACCATATTTTTCTTTTAATATTTAAACAGTAAAAAAATGAAATGGTACAAATAAAATTAATAATGATTTACCTTTGAAGCACTTCAATTTGAAATTTTTGTTCATTGAGTTCTCGCTGCAACTGGTGTTTGCTCTTGGATGAATAGGTTGAGAGTATGGGGTGTTGTAGTAGCCCAGCAGAACTGGGGCGACGGGACGTGCATGGGTCAATCATGCTCTGTTGGGATATATTAAGTTAGCAACACATCAAGAAACGGAGCAGATTGCAGCTACAGTGATGTACAGTACCTGGAGAAGTCGGTTGAATTCAGAGGAACAGTGTGGTAGTGTCGGTAAATCTCCAGTGCGTAGTTTGTGCCATTCAGGTCCATTTTTGGGTAAACTGCCACCTCCGGCTAGCTCATAAATTGTAAGACCCAATGCAAACACATCAGACTTGGGTAGGTGGGAGAAATCCTCCTGAAGGACTTCGTTAGCGAGGTATCTACAGTCTCCTTCCTCAACCTGGGGGTCTTCCACACAGGTCACATGACCTAGGTCACCAATTTTGTAAATATTTTCGCTTTCAGGCGGTGACTCTTCACCCTCATCCATGCTGTTGTGTGGGGAGCTTGATTCGAAAGAACGCCGCTCTTTGCAAATGAAAATGTTGCCTGTGATAACAAGGTGTTTAGAACATACATTGCAGTATAATAGGAATAAAAATAGGTTTTAAACTTACCAGGTTTAATGTCAAGATGAACGAGGTTCTGAGAATGGATATATTTCAACCCTTTCGCGATTTGAACCAAAACATTAAGAGCATCTTTTTCAGACATTGAAGTTCCGTTCTTTTGATTTTGGGACAAAACATCAGCCAGGCTTCCACCTAAGATAAATGAATATTATAATATGTGATAGGAGCATGATCACTAAAAGATTCTAATTGAAAATTATAAAAAATGTTGGTATAACTAATAGATTATTATGTAGATTTGTGCATTGGTTGACTTTACTAAAGATTATAATATGACATGATTTGTATAACGTAATACCCAAACCCAATTATAATATATAATTTAATCCTTAAGACTGTGCACAACGTACCATTACAATATTCATTCTGTATCACCATATGATCATCTTCTGCCCAAGCAGAATAATAACGAACAACGTGTCGGTGCTTGCCAAGGACTGCATGCGCACAAACTTCTCGAATCGCATTCGCTCTGCAAGATAGAATTAGTAAATTAATATCTTCATTCAATTTTTTTTTATTCTGACATTACTCAATGCATGACAAGAGAAACTTACTCGTCAATTGATCCCGCGAGGGGTTTCTTCGACCTTTTAATAGCGTAAGTACATCCATCGAGTCTATTGACACACTTGTACACTGCTCCAAATTCACCATCGCCGATTTTACACACCTCATGGAATTCTTGTGCGTAGCGAGATATATTGTTCTCACGTAAATGAATTCGCTGTCAAAAAGAACAAATTAGTATTTTATATGATAAACAATAATTACCCAATTTAAATTTAATAGGATATCTAAACAGAAGGAAGAGTTGTACAACTTACCTTGGCAGGTCTAACTTCCTCATCATCATCAAGTCCACTGTCTTGTAGCAAAATCGATTCACTAAAAAGAAATAAAGTTGTTGAGTTTTTGACACATGTGATTATTCCTATTTTATAATTTAAGTTAAATTTACCTTGTTTTCTGGCTTCTTAGTCGTTTTGAGCTGTTGGATCGGTTATCAGGGGTGAAGGGGTTGACATTAACAAGCGGTGAAGATCGAAGAAATGTTGATCTGGAGTTAGAGTTTAGGATGTTCGTTCGTCTTGTGATTGGGGAGTAAGATTCAACAACATCCTCCAAGCGCTTGCTCTTGGACACTGGTGTGTGGAGTCCAAAGGATTCAGAGGTTTTTAAAAGATCAACTCGGCTGCGGCTTTTGGTTCCCGCTGAAGGGCTGATCTGGGCTTGTGTGGTCATTTTCTCAGCCTCATTTTCTTGATTGATTCTAGATTTTATTTTGCTCATGAGGGTCTTCGGAGTGCGAGGGGTGTCGAAGAGGGTAAGAGCTCGTAATTTTCGGGTGTGTGGTGGGGTCTCAGGAGGAGAACGAACAGGGGAGGTGCAAGAAACGCCGGACGATGATGAGGGTGAAGTGGCGATTGGGAATCGTGGGTTTCTACGGGGGGAGTGGAGGGCACTACATCTTATTGGAGAGGAGAAACAACTATCACTGTTGTTCTCGTCACCGCTACTACACGAGTTAAAGCTGAGGGCAGTGGAGCTTCGCATCGGAGAAGCAGTGGGTGTGTTTTCATCATAATCTAAACAACCAGAGTCACGTCGCTGAGAATAAGTTTTAAACGGGACCGACAGAGTTTTCGAATCATCTTCATCTGACATGAAGTTGTCCTCATCTTGCTTTGCAATATGTGACAAGCCGAGTGAAGTTTTGTGCAACTTGCGAGGATTTCTGCGCAGTGATTTCGGTGCAGCGCAATTTGAATCACGAGCTTGGAAGAATAAAGATCTTTTCACCGGGGAAGGGGTGTAAATTCTTTTAGGATTCTTCCAAGATTTAGTTGATTTGGGGGATGCTGGAACGTTGACACCTGAAAGATGATTTAAATTTAAACTACAGACAAAAGAAGCTGATAGAAAATGGCCAGTATACCGGTAGTTAGGCACTAGCACTAAATTTATCTTATTTCCAAGTACAACTATATTGAGTAAGTAAATTGCAATGTGTTCCACTTTCTCCTGCTAATATAAACATTTATGGAAACTGTTTTAACTCGCCTGACATTTCATTGGATAAAACAGTCATTTATTTTCAGCAATAAATATTTACCTGAATCCTCCATTGCTTCATCACTAAAGTTGAGAGTACATTTGATATTATCCATTCCAATCGGTGAATTCAGTCTCGAAGATGTTAGAGCCATGCTCAACAAGATGTAATCCAGATAATCAGGTCACGATAATTCACACAGAACTTGAAATATACAACTAGTCTATAACTTACAATGTTCTGTAGCAAAATAAACGTATTTAGAAAACCTTATATGCTCTGTATAACTTAAACGTTACAAAATAGCCTACAAAATAAACTGCCAGCAGATAGTTACTGCCTATCGGCTAACAAACTGTGCAAATTCTCACACGTTTCGACTACCGATTGTTGCAGTACATGCAAGCTATCTAAATTGAACTTGCGTTGTTGCGTTGATTTAAATTATTTCAAGTACAACTGTATCGGAAATAAACGTGCAACAACAAGTTACAGTCAATCTTCCATGCGACCTATTTTTTTAAATGACCAGATCTCGCTTCGCTGCTGGCCGTGGAGAAACGCGGGAAACTTCGCTCAGCCAATCATAATCATTGTCTAGAAAAGTACGGGCGCCGACAGCATTATTAGGTTCGCTTTTTTTTCGCGCGTCTGCAGCTTCTTTGCAAACAAGAGTAATTAATTTGGTCTATTGTTTCTACGTGACCTAATGAATGGCTTCCCGTGTTGGCAAACTACTTTACACTATGTTCTGTTTTTAACATAACAAAAACTCAGCAGGTTTTGGGATTTCTCAGGATTTTAACAAAGTTGCTTGCTCTTCTTTGTAGGCAAACATGTTGTTACACTAGCCAAATTAAACGACTTCGACATTATTTACTAAAAACTGGCTTTCTCTGCTTACATCATACCTCTTTTAATTTTAATAGCACATTCAACTATTTTCTACTGTAGAAGTAATCCTGCAACTTTATCTGTGATTAGACTATATACAACCGCAGTAGTCCTTAATTAAAAGCTGTCAATGCATGATCAAATCATTTTGTGCTTCTACATTTTACTGCAATGAATTGTGTTACACTTGGACACACTTAGTCAATACTGAGCAACGTTCGCTGTGCACGCGATAATTTATACCGATCAACAAAGTGATCAAACCGAGCTTATCACACCACTGAACAACTGTCACAGTTCGTAATGAATCGCAGCGATAACAACCAATAATGGCTTCCTTACACAGATGATAAAAAATACGCAACAAACATCCTAAAGTGAGAAATCGCTTCGCACTTGAAGACGCCGGTACAAAGCGGCATCGAACATATGTCGTGTGCCTGGACTTCGAGCCTTCCAACGAGTTCTGTAGCGACCGCGGATACGTAAGATGATGGTTCAATAACGAAGTTACGATAACGCAAATCATACAAATCTCCACACACAACACTTATTACCTCGTCATAAACATTTCTGATGGGAAACTTTAAGTAATCTTGAAAGATACAACCGCAAACTTTCCTATAGACTTGTGAACGCAAACTTTCCTATAGACTTTATATTCTTGTAACTCTTGCATGATATTTAAATAATAAATGCTACTTTACCTATTCCTATATCGGATACTAAATCCCTGATCATGTATTGACCAATGTAAAACTACTAGCTGAAATTTGTTGCCTTTTTTGTTAAAATTAATAATCGCATTCGTTGTAATAGCCAAGTTAAAAAGTTTACTGAACTAATAATCAAGTAAAACAGCGGGAAACATGTAGCTATGCGACCACTTCCGCAATGTAAGGCCCACTTCTCTGCACCGGTGTGGGAAAGTGCAACAACCTGTCGACGTCATAGGGCGGAACCTGCAAGGCAAGGTGTTTATGTTGTCAATTGTCGTAAACGTGTCGCGAACATGTACTACCGGTTCACCTGCTGTCAGCAATTTAACAGTGTTTTCTTGATCTTGCCTTTAGCATAATAATGCCGTTTCGTCATGTCACATAGCTCGGTCACATCGTCGTACACAGCCTTTGGCTTGGTCGGTTGTCCCTGGCAAGGCACTCATATCATCGTCTGAACCCAGTGGATGAAAGTGTTGAGATTTTTTTTAACTTTAAAACATGTCAATTATATAAAACGCACCACAATTTCTTCGTAACCCGACAATGGGCACGATGTGACAATTGCCCGTTTGATAAGACCACAGCGTTTTCTATACATAAAAAATTATATATCATATCGTTCCATTCAGACTACATTTCAAAACATCCATTAGTTTTTAATTAACGATAGTGAGTGCTACCAAATTGCGTTACCTCTAAATACTACAGGAGCGCTTGGACCGCTTGGAGCGCATGGAGCGCTTAAATCGCTTGGAGCGCTTGGATCGCTTGGATCGCTTGGATCGCTTGGATCGCTTGGATCGCTTGGATCGCTTGGATCGCTTACTATACTTAGTAATTACAAAAGTCATGATATTAATGTTAGGGTTGGGGTTAAAGTTAGTTCTGGGGTTGAGATTAGTGTTTGGGACAGGGTTAGAATTACTTTCCATAGCAATCTAAGTGATCCAAGCGATCCAAGCGCTCCTGTAGTATTTAGAGGCACCGACCAAATTGGAAAATACGAAAAATAATCCATATAAGGACATAGATATGTTATCACTTAAAATTGATCAAAAGTGGAAATGCGTATATCCATTGTACCTCTTTTCATCTATATGTGATAAGAACTTGTACTTTTCTAATTGATCTGCGATAAGGACAATAGACTGTATGGCAGTAACATTAGAGAATACCGCATGATATCCCAAAAATGTATTACGGTCTAATTTTTACATTCTAAACAAAACAAGTGCGAGATATGTATGTCAAATCTTTGCGTCGATTAGTCCATTAGCATCATGTTAAATTTTTCGGACAGTTATTGTTACGAAACAATGAGACTCGCTGGTGCGGAAACGCTGCAGGAGCGCGCAAGGCGGGCGTCCGGTGTCGTCGGGCGAACAACTGTCATGTCTGCCACCGATGTAGCACTTCCTTCTTAAGCCGATGGACGCAAAAACACAATAATATTTGAACGTTTATTATAATGCATCGACGTTATTCCCGATACAGTATGCGGTTAACACGGGTAGAAATATGACGCTAGAAAAATCAAACAATAGGCGGTCATGGGTATAAAGTGGAACTTAAAAATAATAATACATCATCGAAAAAATACGTCATTTGCATGACGTAGGGGATCAATACGTCACTCATGATCTTGTGGTTTCAACCACGCAAAAAATGTCACAATAATTCACGATCAATTATATATATAAGGCTTGGTAGGGATGGCACAGCGTTGAACAGAATATAAAGTGAATTGCACCAAGAGTGGAAAGGCACTAGCATAATACAGCACAATAAAAGTGTCGGCACAATATTATTATAAATCATCGTCCCCGATTCGGTCGCCCACCGTCCGCGTGGTGTCGCAGTCGAGCCGACGGTTCTCGCCCACAGATGTAGGCAGAATGGTGACGTTAGTTAGCTTCTCCTGTTACAAAGCAAATCTTTTTAATCAGATCGAGTTCAAAACACCCTTACAACACGAGACCCGATTAACACGCAACACGAGAATATACAAATTAGTCGAGCCCGGCGGATTAAGCGGTTTAAACATTTAATCTCATTAGAAGGATTAACCAATCAGCCACAGTTACTCACAGTAATTCGTTTCACGGATTCCTTGGCACGCTCGACACCGCCGATCGCGTCTCGATCCGACGTCTGCGGGAATACACATGTTTATGTGACGTCATATTGTTAGGGCAACGGATTAGAACTAATAAAGATTTATACCAGTCTATCGTCGGATAACTCGCCTTAACAGTTGTTATTGTTAACATAATCCAATTTTAACGTATTATTAAGAAAATTACTAATAATCTCATTTTAGCCTTTTTGTGAGTAATGTCTTTATTAGGGTACAAATTGGGTACAGATTGGATTGGTTTATGACTTCTTCTTTATAATACAATAATTAAAATCTGATTAACTTAAAATGTAGAAAATGCAAGCGGGAAAAAAAGTCCATCGATAATTGTCGTAAGAAATCATGGGATAAAGACGTGGCAGTAAAACTCCGAAAGATCATATTTTAGAAAGTTTTCGGCGTTGACGAATGCAATATAATAACTGCTTTGGCACAACCTTATTGTTTCCCGAATATTCTTATTTGTAAGTTTGGTCGATGTTTTTTCTGTTTAGAGTTTCAACTATGATACATCCTGCCAATACTTTTTTACCACGGTGTCCGTTATATTTATATTTTGTATATATCCAATTTTTAACAGGTCTTGTTTAAGGAAATGTTCGTTTTACCATCTTTTCCTATTCACGGGTTGTAATTATTTCGTGCCGATATTCTTTTTAGGGACACTTCGTCGCGAGTTAAAGGCTTGCAGATTATTATATAAAAAATATATATAAATAACTAAATACATGCAAGGTATACCACCAACCATAAATACACATGGCATAATATACACGATATACAAATATATATACATACTACCCCAACCCAACCTAAATTGGCCAAACAAAAACAACACCATTATTTTGACTGAAAACGAGAAGGAAATAGCCGATTGAACAGATGTTACGTTGTTTATGGCATTTGTAGCGACAATCGGGTTTGTTTGAAATGCGTTTTACGTTGAACGATCGATCTATTGTGAAAGTGGTGCTGCATAAGCAAATATTGCAAATCGTCAGCAAGTTTGCTTTTAAACTCATGTTAGAGCCGATTTTACGACATCGTAAACGGGCAACACCATAAATGGAGGAAAAGAGGGAAGGAATGTGAAACTAATTTTAACCCTGCCCGAAACATGAATTTCACTACCAAAACGCACCTTAACTTTAACATCATCAAACAACAATAACCCTTAGATCGTTATCCCCTTTACTGTGCATTTTCGTTTATTTTCTCCTTTTGGGTTTTCCCCTATCAACAGAAGCATTGGTGCGCAAATTTTACCTTACAATTTGACGGTTTGGAGAAATAGACCAACAGTTTAATTAGTTTTCTTTGTGTAAACAGGAGATGTACGTGACTTTATAAAGAACAAATCCAAATAAGAACATTTAAACCTTTCAACTGCAGATTACAATCCTTGGCTAAAAATAGTAGAAATAAAAGTGAAACTTGTTTAACTATTGAAATTTGGCCGTTTTTTCTTGTTCCCTTGTTAATTTTAATTTATCATTGCAATATTTATTTCATGCATCACCTATATTACAACGGGGTAAGAGTTTAAAATGGCCGAGTATTAACTACTGTAATTTGTAGTAGCAGTTTTGTTTCCCGATTTTAGTTGACCAGTAGTCATTTAAATCGTACCGGTTACGTTTAATTGTACCGGTAATATTTAATCGTACCCAAAACGTGTATTTGTACCGGTAATATTTAATTGTACCGATAATATTTAATTGTACCGGTTATATTTAATTGTACCGATAACGTTTAATTGTACTGGTAATATTTAATTGTACCGGTAATATTTAATTGTACCAATAACGTTTAATTGTACCGATAACATTTAATTGTACCGATAACATTTAATTGGAACCGATAACGTTTAATCTTAACGTACCGGCAACATTTAATCGTACCGATAAAGTTTAATCGTACCGGCAATGTTTAATCGTACCGGCAATATTTAATCGTACCGGCAATATTTAATCTTACCGATAAAGCAAAAATAAAGCCAAACCAAAGAAAAACAGTGATAAACAATGCATTATTTATTGCATAATATTCACCTGAATATCAGACGGGTCGAACAAACCTTCCGTCGATTTATCACGTGGTTTGAAGGCGGCTTTCGAACTACTAGCTCGGGGTGTTGGCTGGGGGTGAAATATCTTAGTACCCGGCAATTAAAAACCAGTGGGTTTGCAACTAGCTGCTAACTGGTCAGTTGTATTGTTCGCTTGGGAAAGGTACTTATCCAGATGTCGGTTAAACTGAGAGAATTATTGGGTTCAAAAATTATTTTCGCACAACACACACTGAAATAGCTATATTAATCTATATTTTAACACTAATTTCAAATATGAGTTTAAAGAAAAGTTCAAAGACGTATACCGATGTAATGAGACATTGTGTTTATTACTACATCAGGGTGGCCAACTTCTCTTGTCATCGGGACAGTTGTGAAAAATAAAGTTCATGGTGGGCCAGATTATTACATAACTAGCATTTTATGTCATAATTACAGGGTATGGTGAGATAGTCTGCGGGCTGATGAAAACCCTTTACGGGCCTTATGTTGCCCATGCCTGCACTACATAGATGATAAACTGAATATTCCATCACCTATCTTACACATAGCACATATGAACAAACCTTCCGTATCTTTTCCCCTTTGCGTTTGCGAATCAGCTCATCAACCATGGACTTGATGCACATACTCAGCATGATGGCCTGTAGTACTGGGGTTACTCACTGTATGAGCAGAAGTGATAAGTCACCTGTTCACTTTGGATGGTGATCCACTTTAGGTTGTCCTTGCTGAATAGATATTCGAACTGAAGTATGGCCTCGTCGGTTGGTTGGGTTGCATCGTCGCTCAATGAGTAAATCTGCAGTGATAAATGCATCACAGGTTGCATCTTTTACAGGTTCATATATCTAGGCAATAATTTTAAGCAACAGCCTGGTTTACACTGGGGCTAAGCTAGACTGTTGGACGGGTTTGGACGCAGTTGTTTAGTTTGTGTACTTCACCAACACAAAAAGCCTCGCTCAGCCCACACCATGCCTGCAAGTTTTGTCCCTTCTGAGCTAAAATCAACACAAAAACATACACACTTAACACAACCTAGTGACTTATTGGTTAATTAAAAACTAACACAACATCTCCATCGTATTCAACAAAATGCAATGGTGACGGTAACTGGAGTGTTATACTGACCCATGTTTAATAAACATAATTATCAAATTCAAGACAAAAAAACAAATAAGTGTTTAACCTTCCAGCATTTAATCCTGGAATTGTATTTTATGAGCTACGCACTGCCGTGCGAGGTGCGACAAGCTTCTTAGTTCAGATTCCGTTGGTTTATCAAGTCCAGTTTATCAAGTATGTTTAATAAACATAATTATCAAATTCAAGGCAAAAAAAACAACAACAAGTAATTGTTTAACCTTCCAGCACTTAATCCTTGTGACACTAAACGCAGCTTCTTTCACTTCTTTCTCAGATGTTAAAATCCTGGAATATTTAACAACATCTGTACAAGCATTATTACATTAGTAATGTAAACAGAGGACAACACAGCCAGCTGTGTGGTAAGAATAATGGGTAATGACCTACTTGTATTTTATCTCGTAATTCCCTGCACTAATGATGACTCTGCTTTTATTCTCAGGAAAATCGCTGATGCATGGTTTGAATTGTATGCAGCCGTAGTTTTGTAAAGTCTGGCACAACTCCAAATACTGCAATGCATGTGGGGGTTGGGCAATACACTTAAGAGAAGAAGCTGGGCAAACCTCTTTCTTGGAGCCTCTGTCGTTGTAAGAAGCAAGTTGCAACTTGGCATCTTGTGAGGAAGATGTCCACCCCAACCTCACATCACATTCAGCCTGGTGGAATGGGGGTTAGCAATACAACGTTTTTATGAATACCCGTATGGCCGTATGAGATGTGATTATTAAATTCGGTCAGTGTTGGAAAAAGTGGTAACAAGGTGCAGTGCTATGGTGGCAACAATTTAAAGAACAAAGCTGCTAATAGCGTGCGATAAAAACTGTCACGGCATTAACGCAAACCTAAACATTTTTATTTGTCAAATTTCCACAAAAAAAGACCTTTCCTAAATTATATTTTAAAGGATTTTTTTGTAACAATGCGGACAGAACAATGTTGCTACATGGCCACTTTTGGTTCCAGCACTGCCTGTGCATCGGTGCTGTTATCAGATGACTGGTAGCAAGATCAAAACTAGCCGCAAAGTTGGTTGTTGTACAAAAGATATGTTGCTAAATCCAACAAAACAACTTCTATAATACATAAAAGCACACTGCAATAGCTCTAATACCTTGTCTGTGGGCATGTGGTATAAACAATTCCACTCCATGTAATCAACAGGAGTATACAATCATAAAGCAAGTGAATGCAGCTGGTATGATGTAAATAAAATGGTTTAAAAACAGCAGAGGCAGAACTATCTAACCAATTAACCAAGTTCTAGTTACCTGAGTGTGAAGTAAGTTTAGTGCAATTCGATCTGTCTTGTGAATCTCATCGAAGCATTGGTCCCAGTAAGACTTGCGCAAAATTATCTGATACGATCTGCGATCTTTCAGACTTTTCAAGGATATGAACGGAGCTTCAAACTCCTGCAGTTGCCGGATAACTGGAGTAAAACGGGTCAGTATTTCCCAAGGTCAATATCACTTTTAATCTTACTTGTATGGTTGTCCCCTTCCATCCGAACAAGGAACAAACCGAAATAATATGTCAACTCTTTTGCGAGGCCCACAACAACCATAACATTCTGGAAAACAAAATTGCTAGAAAAGCATTCTATGTAGACATCTTTAATAAGCATTCTTTAATGTTGGCTATCGAACATTGAAGAGCAGAAATGACTGACCTCTAAGACTTCATCGGTTTGGTCAGTGCTGTGGATATTCAGGGTGACCTTTGACCCATTAAGTAGGTGGACATTGAGAGTAACGGGAAGTGATACTTCTCTTCTAGTTTCCTAAAGAACATTTTTTTTCCATGATGAATACACAAAAAAAAACCTTTTAAAAATTAGGAAAAATGAAAAAAAACAGCAAAACGACTTAACCCTTTAACTGCCAGCTGTTTTTTTGGTCATTTTTCGGCTAAGTTGCCTTAGGTTAGAAGCTTCTGTACAAAAAACTATTGATGTAAGCATGATATGATCAACAGAAAAGTTGTTCAGTAATAAATTTTCTTTTGTTATACATTGGTAAAATTTTGATGACGTCATGCATTGTGCAATGACGTCATGTGTTTCTATTTAGATCAACAAAAACTATCCTTTTTTCTCATTTACAAACAAAACAGTATGTAGCAAAGTTATTTATGATTATCTTTGGACCATTTTTGTACTACTCTTTTTGTGATGACCTCACAACTTGACTGATGACGTCGTAATACGCAAACCAATTTTCTGTTTTTACCCTCTATAAGCTCAAAAAATGGCCTAATCCAAAATGTACAAGCGAAAAACGAATGTATTGTTTTCAAACTAAACAAGCGAACCATGACGACAATAGATGCAAAATAATCAGGGACTAAAACAGTAATTAAAACTAATTAAAACATCCAAAACCACACATATATTTATACGTTTTTTAAAACTTAAAAAACTAAAAAATTTCAAATGCAAACCTATATATCATCTTATATTGGTAAACGCAGAAATTATTCAGCTCTCCAGCGCCATCTCACTGATCAAAATCGGCTGTATACTTTTCCATTAATGCAATTTTCGGCGCTGTCGACTTGAGTCGACAGCGGCAGTTAAAGGGTTTTAAAAAAGTATGCGGGTGCAACAAAATGTTATCTTGCAACATGTGACTGAATTACAACTAACCTGTTGAGCTTTGCTGAGAAACGTATTGAATGTATCACTTGTAGATAACCTCGGATCTTGGCTTACTGGGGATTAGAATACCCGTTAATATGCAACTCTCAAGTACTTTACCACTCTCGCTACATAGGCCTACCCATTCTTGCTACTATACCACTTTTACAGAACAGCACAGTATATTATTACTGTTTTACAAACCCTTGTTACAACTTACAATGCCACTTTACCTCAGTCCCGACGGGTGGCATAGCAACAGGACTTGAATGTATGTTACTAGGGGTATATCAATGCAAATTACCTAATTGGATATATTTCTCTAACTGAACCCGTCTCTCTTCCAAATCTGATTCTTGAAGCCATAGCTTTTTCGGGGGGAAGGTAGGCAAAGATTTCGCTTTAAATTCTGTGCAGAGCTGATCATGAAAATTGGGGTTAACTGGTAAACTTTGCAATTCTAGTTCTTTTCAAACCTGCTCATTCAATCCATGCAGTTGACTGTAACGCAGACAGCAATGCAGGACTCCATTGACATGGACATTAAACACCTGAAAAACATTTTTTATGAAAATAATGAAAACAAATTGTTCTGGCCCTGTGCAGAACCAGGGCCAAATATCCATCAGATTTCGTGGATGTAAGAATCCACTCGCATGTGAAAGCTTATGCGAGTAACAGGAGTAAATCGCAAGTAATGGGACTAAACTTGCGATGTTTATAATAAAAATGGTTGCAATGATGAGGGTTTGTTTTTTATTCCTAAATTCTTAAAAAATGTAGTACTTGCATTCACAAATGAACTCTACATACACCAAGTAACCACAGGAAATCCTATAGTAAATATAATACACTATTTCCATGTATATAAAACAGCTGTACCCTTAAAACGAACATACATTTAAATTTTTTTTTTTAGAAAAATCCCTGTTTTGACACTTCATAATAACAATTTAAGCAAAATAAACTAATAAGGTAAAATTTTTAAATGTGTTAAGTGTTAACTAGGATTAAGAATGTAAG
>CH002458.1:307538-322950 GCA_000149265.1 Ciona savignyi | reverse complement strand
TACTGAATTTTTCTGCTTTACATGATCTTAGAGAGGTTCGGACCAGCAGCGCCATCTATCGGTAAAACCATTAAAATATCATTGGTAAAATCTTTTATCTGCAGACAATATTTTGCTAATTTACATTTTATGAAAATTCATCAATATTTTACATTTACACTTACACAAAATGGTTCTCAAATAAAAAAAAACTTATTAAAGAGGCATAGCATACTATATAATTAAATACACAGTTTATGAATTAAAGATAGGTTATTTCCCAATTAAAACATGGGAAATGTGAAACGTTGTGCAGGTTAAAGTGGATTTAGTTTGCAACGTAAAGTTTCTTGGCATAATGATTTAAAAGAAGTGGTCATTCTGTGAAAAAATGAGATTATTAAGTTAAATTTCTAATAGGTTCGTTTCCATCTAAAAATAAGTTGACTGCAAACAAGATTGCACAGACATGAGATTTTAAGTTTTACTTAACTCATGAAACAATAAATTCTGGTGCACAAAGTGATATTTACATCTAAACTCCTCTTAGGTGAAAAATTCACACGTTAATGCAGTCGGTCGATAAGTGTCCCGCTGAACCATGCAGCTCCATTTTGTCAATCGTCATCGCCATTACTTCATCACGTGGGCAAACGCAAAGCTGAATGACGTCATTAATCTCAGTTTGGTTAAGAACACGAGCCCAGATCATTGGACTCACGATCTTTCCCCTGTGGAAGAAAAAAAAAGAAAAATAACAAAATGTACGGAATGGGATTGACGGCATGTGATAATTAAAACACGGTGTCTATTGCATGTCGGTGACCGCTACATTTCATAGACAAATTATGAATATATTTTTTGATTTTAAAGCTTCGACCTGAATGATTGATGAGCTTGTAAACCACCCGCATTAACTCGGTCCTGTTCTTGTCCGAATATCATTGATCCTCCACCTCGCATTACCCCACCACTGTACGGGAAACTCCCTTGGTTACTACCATTGACGAACAATCCAACTTGTGATGTTTGTGTTGAAAACCAAACGCACATATGAGTCTGAGATACAATTACAAATTAAATAAAGCATGTTAAATTAAAATCACCGTACCGGTCAATATGCTACCATTGTTACTGCAAGTTGAGCAGTATCTTGAAATATTTTAGAGTTTAAATTAAATGGTTGTAAGATTTTTTTTCAGTTAATTCAACTTATTCTCTGATGTGTTTCAATATAAAACTTTGCTTTATGTATGCAAGTAAAAATCACAAATTTAAAAAATCCTACTAAGTAAAATAATTTAAAAGCCGAATTTTGTCTGTAACTTGAAAGAAATGGAATACGAGTGTAAGATGTAATAGCGGTTTGGAGTCCATCTGCGCTACGTCTGGTGTAGTATAGGTGGTGTGATTTTATATCAACTTTACATATTTTAAAATTAAAATTAAAACAAAATCTAGGGATCAAAATATAGTTGGCCTGGAAAAGGTCCAGTGTAAACTGGCATAAGGTTTTGCTTGACAATGTGTCGTATCAAATATGATGATTGCTCTTACCCATTTGTTGGCCATTTCCTGAACAGTAAATAATTTTATGGTATTATCCATGTAAAAGCCGATTCGTGTTGAACCTTCTAGCATGATCAACATTTCATTATTCCGCGCATTACTGGTTGCATAGCTCAGTAAAGAGTCTTCGCTGAAACTGGAGGTTTGAAACCACATGCAAACAGTGGCAGCAGAGAGGCTAGGCACATTTGAACGATATCGAATATAATCCGTCACTTGATTAGCATCAGGGAAATTGTATACCGTGTTTGGACAACCTTTAAAGAAATTGAATATTTTAAAACTTTACAACAAGTATAATGAACAAGAATATTGGATGTTGTTATTGTGTTGTATAATTCTTTATTGTATTAACAAACCATTTTATAACAAAGCATCAATTCGTATTATTTTAACACAGGACTAAATGTAAATATCGTTGTTTTTTAATTCTAAGCTTACTTATAAATATTCTATATAAATTACGATTACATAAAACATAACGAAAAAAACTCTTTTTGAACGCCACCTCTATTTTTGCACCAACGCTATAATAGAACGCCTCTATAAATGAAGAGTTGGAAATAGAGCGGCTTTCCGCTAAAAAAACAGGTTTTTCGGAAAATTTACTTTTCAAAAATCGAGCCGGCACTATTACCTCAAACTATTATTTAATTAATCTTTATTTGTAAAATATGCTTAATGGTTTTATAACGACAAAACAATATGTGTTTCAATTAGAACAATACTAAATCAGTAGAGAATCATCAGAAATATTAAGTTTGTCTTTTGTTTATTTAAAGAGTCTATGATTAAAATACTCACTGTCAGATTTTAGTAATAAATTATTACCTTATACTTTGCGTATACAAGTCAACTTTTCTCATTGAAATCAACTGTAATTGTACTGAAAGCCTCTCTTGTTTTTTTGCGTTTGTGTCACTTAATCTGTTTGTTCATGTAACACTCGTCTTTTCCAATGAATGAATGGGAAAACGCAATTATATGGAGTTGTCAGACCAACAGCAACCGGTAAAAATCATTAATATTGGTCACGTGACCATCAGTTGGTAATCAACGCACGCACTGAGGTAAGACATTGTAGGCTAACGGTCTCCCCGTCTTAAATATATTGTGCCCAGACACAATTTAAGTTTGATAGGATATAGGATAGGATATTCATGTTTATCCCCGTGGATAAACATGAATATCATTATACCGTTTAATTATACCGTAAATACGGTATAATCATACCGTAAAAAAATTAAAAATAAAACAACTAAATGCCTATTTTAAAACAGGAATATAAGCAAAGCGAAACAACATTTTACGTGTCGAGGACCTAGCGTTTATGCCCGCCCAATAGCATTTCAGCTGCAACGCCTATAGCTGACACAGTCTTAACGTCAATACGCAGTAATTTAATATCGCACTCAAATCAGCACTGTTATTCGTTTATTTTTAGTGGTTTGTGAATTATTGTTAGCGATTTTACCACCCAGTTAAATTTTAGTTATTTTTTTGTATAAGAACTATGCTAAATTAAATACCCAAGGCAAAATGCAATTGAAGAGGTAAAAGATTCACCACAGATTAATTGCAGTTAATTTTTAAAAACTCGAATCAAGGCTTTTGCTTATTTACGTGAGTTAAAATGACAACAATGGTTTTAGATAAAATGCTTTGTAATAACATTTCAAACCTATTCGATAGATCTAATGGCAGCATTTGATTGCTGCACACACGAATATTGACGTACAGTGATGATTGTCTAAACTATTGACCCTTTTCAGTGGTTTATGTTCACGGAAAATATAAGCCAACACGGATTGATTTGTTTTGATGATCAGTTTTGTCACAAATGCAGTGTTAGGGTTTTTACAGACAGTAATTAACTGTAGTTGAGTCTTTACGGAAAGTATATTTAAACTTTGTACCCGATATAACCAGGATAATAGATTTAAAAAAAAACAGTTTTCTTTAATAAACAAATTTAGAAAATATTTTTAAATAAATTTAAAAAAACGTTTAACTGGTTTGACTAACTTTATTGACGTAAATGCATTGGTGTAGTAAATCAAATCACCAAATCCGTACATTTCTGTTGACACTGCGCGTTTTAGGTTAAAACATTCCAACGAGAATTTGGGACAAACTTGTTTTGAATACCGCGTATCAAAAGAAAGGTCTTTATAAAAATAGTCGAGGTTAGTTTGGGTGCTACAATACCGTTGCTTCAGAACTATATTATGCAATCAAAATTTTTCAGAATGAAGAATCGTTGTTGTTAGAGGATTAAAATAAGAAACCTGTCCTAAGGTCACAGATAATATTTTTTAAAGTTTCAGTAAATAAATATGAAATTCTTTAAAATCTTGGTCTTGTTTTGTGGTTTAGACATTGCTGTTTCAGGTAAGCGTTTTTGTAAGAAAATATTATGTGATTTTAAATCCTCGCCGTTATATGGCAGAAATGACACCTCAGCATGGAGAAACTGAAATTCATTCCAATTCGGATTCTCCGACGAAAATGGAGTTTATATGCTATCAAATGTGCATACATTTTGCACCTTTTACGGTTAAAGCATCAGTAGCAACCTACCATCCATCTTTGCCGCACACATTTAAACTAACTGTGGGTGATATTGATTCCTCTGGGTTTTGGGTCAAATTGAAGCGCACTGACCAGTCTACAGGTTGGCAAGCTCATCTTGTTGTTCAGTGGGTGATATATTTTAAAGGTTAGTACAGTTTTTATTAGGCCTTAGTTTCGGTTAATGGCACTCTAGATAAACTAGATAAATTTTATAATTCCGATGATTCTCTACTGATTTAATATTGTTTAAATTGAAGCACATATTGTTTGTCGTCATAAGAAAATTGAGCATATTACATAAGTAAAGATTAAATTCAAACAATATTTATTCATTGTTCAAATAATAGAGCCCGCTCGTTTTTTTTTGCAAAAATGTGCCGTAAACCCCACTATTTTCAACCCTTTCCTTAATAGAGACGTTTTATTAGAGCGCAAATATAGAGGTTGCGTTAAAATTAAGGATTTACGGTATATGGTTTAATCGTAATTTATATGTTATATTTATAGGTAAGATTTAGCCCCAAGTCCCAAATTAAGGACACAGATGGATCGGTAATACCATCAAGAATTATTCCACACAGTAACAACATTCGCTGATCTTGTTCAATATAATTGTTGTTAAGTTGTTAAACATACCATTTAAAGGTTGTCCAAGCGAGGTATACAATTTCCCTCGTGCTAATCAAGTGACAGATTACATTCGGTACCGTTCAAATGTGCCTAGCCTCTCTGCTGCCACTGTTTGCATGTGGTTTCGAACTTCTAGCTTCAGCGGTGATTGTTTGCTAAGCTATGCTACCAGTGATGCGCGGAATAATGAAATGGTGGTCATGCTAGCAGGTTCAGCTCGAATCGCCGTTTACATGGTTAATACCAAAGCAAATGTATTCACAATCACCGATATGACCAACAAATGGGTAAGAGCTATATCATCCTATATCACAACCGACTAGCTAGCAACCAGTTTCGCACCTGCAAATATAGTATGATCCATGAATTCTGGTTTAATTTTATTCTCAATATATGTATAGTTGAAATAAAATCGCACCGCCTACTAGGCCTACACCAGACATAGCACAGCGGGACTCCGACTTACCAAAAAACGAGCAATTCCAGTAGAACTAAAACGCTATTACAGCTTACACTGTATTTCATTTCTTTTAAGTTACAGCCAAATCTGTTTTTTATATTATTTTACACAGTAGTCTTTATAAACTTCACTTCTATAAATAATAAAAAGTTATATATTAAAACACAGAACACAAGTTAAATTTACTGAAAATTCTTACAACCATTTAATTTAAACTCTAAAATATTACAAGATGCAGATATTTTGCACTTTGCCATGACATTGGTACTATTATAATCAATGTGGGTTTTTTAAAGAAATATGCTTTATCGATTGTAAATGTTTCTTAGACCCATATGTGCGTTTGGTTTTCAACGGAAACATCACAAGTTGGAATGTTCATCAATGGTACCAGCATAGGGAGTTTCCCGTACAGCGGTGGGGTAATGCGAGGTGGAGGATCGATGATATTCGGACAAGAACAGGACCGAGTTAATGCGGGTGGTTTGGATGCTTCACAATCATTCAGGTCGGTTGTTTTAAATCAAGAAATGAATGCTTAATTCGTATATGAAATGTGGCGGTCACCGACATTCAAAAGGGACTTTATCTCACGTCAGATTATTTTCACTTAGGTTTTTTCTTCTTATTTTTTCCTCCACAGGGGAAAGATTGTGAGTCCAATGATCTGGGCTCGTGTTCTTAACCAAACTGAGATCGATGACGTCACTCAGCTCTGCCTTTGCCCACGTGATCCAGTAATGACGATGACGATTGACAAAATGGAGCTGCATGGTGCAGTGGAATACTCATCGATTGGCTGCTTTACTGTGTGAAATTCTCCCCTGAAGAAAGTTTAAATGAACATCAATTTGTGTTTTCGAATTTATTATCCATCAGTGAAGTAAAACTCAAAAGTCCATGTATGTGTATTCTTGATTGATGCTAATTTACTCTTTAATGTTTACAATAATATGGAAAATTTAACTTTTATGGGCAAACTTTACACTGTCCCGGCAAAATATTTTCCCTTTATGTTAAATTTTGGATGTTAAATCTACATGTCTTTTGTTCCAGTTGATAAACATTTAAATCAGTTTCTTAAAAACATGTAGTAAGCTGTCAAGGTTATGTATAAATTTCTACTTTTTACAATAAGCAGTTTAAAAAACAAATTAACACAACCGCTATAAAACAATTAAGTACAACAGTAATATATCGAAATAGTCGTAATGTTGTAACAGTTATAGGCGGAAAAGTTCAACAGTTAACCGGTAAAATACACTGTAACGTGCGTAAGGGAGTGTTCTCACGCGGGTTACCGTTAAATTATTTCAGATTCGCCTTAATTTGGATAGAAAACATTATTTCACTAGGTTTAAGTGATGTTTCCTAAGTGCCTGCCTTAAGACACAATCGATATGTTTTTAATCTGAAACCTTTCGACTGAAATGAAACGCATCTACTCACCAAGCTATTTGGACGGACAATTTATACAGCTGCTAAACATGTGTAAGCCATGGAATGAAATATAAAGTTTGGCAGGACAAACATAAATCTTTTGAGGTGTTTCAGATTTTCGTAGACATCTTCTGAGCGACACTAAAATGAATGCTCTTAGATTTGGTGGGTCTGATTTTGTGGGTACAAATGGAATACACGCAGTTTGGAAGCTTGCGCATACGGCCTGCAAATACGAATCGCAAGACTGCATTTTACTTTCTGGCCATCCAATAGGTGTAGAGAACCTAGCGTTTCTGTCTGTCCAAAAACATTTGAGCTGCAACGCCTGGCTGATACCGCCTTAACGTCAATCCGAGACGCAAAATAATTCGATATCGATCAGCACTGTCATTCGTTTTGTACGGTCGTCTGCGAATTATTGTGTGTAATTTTACAACCCGGTTTAAAGATTTAGTTATTTTTGTATAAGAACTATGGTTTTTTAAATATTCGAGGCGAAAGACAATTGAAGAGGTAAAAGATTCACAACATCACTGCTTTTTCTTATTTACTTGAAGTAGCCCTAAGCCACAGCGTAAAATGAAACCAATTGTTTTAGTTAAATGTTTTGTAATAATATTTCAAGCCTGTAGAGTCTATCACACTCCCCAAATTCGATAGATCTAATGGCAGCCTTTGTTTGCTGAAAACAAAAAAAAATAATGGCGTACAATTGCTCAACCTCGCGAGATTTATCGGTAAACGGTTGTCAAAACTATTGTTTTTCAGTGACTTCATGTTCACGGAAAATATAAGCCAACACTGATTGGTTTGTTTTAATGATCTGGTTTATTACAAATAAAGCGTTGGGGATTGACAGCGGTTGACTGTGAATGAGTTCTTGGGGAAGTCATTTACACTTTATTTACGATATAAGCAGGATAATAGAATAAAAAAGCAGTTTTCTTTAATGTAATATCAGTTTTGTTTAATCTAATTTTTTAATGTAATAAAGTCTTTCGGAAAGTATTTATAAATCAATTTAAAGAAGCGAGTAATTTGTTGGACCTCAGTAGCGTAAATGTTGTAGTAAATAACATAACGAATATCCGCAGCATTTCTGTTGACACTACGAGTTTTAAGTTAAAACTTCCCAACTGGAATTCGGAACACACTTGTTTGAATAACGTGTATAACAAGAGAGGTTTTAATAAAAACAGTCTCGGTGAGTTAAAGTGCTACAATATCGTTGCTTCAGAAGTATATTGTGCAATCAAAATTGTTTATAGTGAAGAATTGTGGTTGTCGTTGTGAATTGTGGTTGTCGTTGTGAAGAATTGTGGTTGTCGTTGTCCGAGAATTAAAATAAGAAACCTGTCCTAAGGTCACAGATAATATTTTTTAAAGCTTGCGTAAACAAATATGAAATTCTTAAATATCTTGGTCTTGTTTTGTGGTTTAGACGTTGCTGTTTCAGGTAAGCGTTTTTATAAGAAACCTTTATTTAGTTTTAAGTCCTTTTTAATATATGGCAGAAAAGACACCCCAACACGGACAAACTAATATTTATTCAAATTCGAATTCTATGACGAATACGGTATTTGTAGGATATCATATGTGCATACATTATGACCCGTTTATCGTCAAAGCATCAGTTACGACCAACAATCCTCCTTTGCCGCACACATTTAATGTGACAGTGGGTTACCTTGATTCCACTGGGTTTTTGGTCAAACTGAAGCGCACTGACCAGTCTACAGGCTGGCAAGCTCAGCTTGTTGTTCAGTGGGTGATATATTTTGAAGGTAAGTTCAGTTTTATTACACCCTAGTTCCGGTTATTGGTACTCGCATTTTTGAATTAGAGAAACTTAATATTTCTGATGATTCTCTACTGATTTAGTATTGTTCTAATTGAAACACATATTGTTTTGTCGTTATAAAACCATTAAGCATATTTTACAAATAAAGATTAAATTAAAAAAAATAGTTTGAGGTAATAGTGCCGGCTCAATTTTTGAAAAGTAAATTTCCGAAAAACATGTTTTTTAGCGCAAAGCCGCTCTATTTCCAATTTTTCATTTATAGAGGCGTTCTATTATAGCGTTGGTGCAAAAATAGAGGTGGCGTTCAAAAAGAGTTTTTTTCGTTATGTTTTATGTAATCGTAATTTATAGAATATTTATAAGTAAGCTAAGAATTAAAAAAGAACGATATTTACATAAAGTCCTGTGTTAAAATAATACGAATTGATGCTTTGTTAATACAATAAAGAATTATACAACACAATAACAACATCCAATATTCTTGTTCATTATACTTGTAGTAAAGTTTTAAAATATTCAATTTCTTTAAAGGTTGTCCAAACACGGTATACAATTTCCCTCGTGCTAATCAAGTGACGGATTACATTCGGTACCGTTTAAATGTGCCTAGCCTCTCTGCTGCCACTGTTTGCATGTGGTTTCAAACCTCCAGTTTCAGCGACGACTCTTTACTGAGTTACGCAACCAGTAATGCGCGGAATAATGAAATGTTGATCATGCTAGAAGGTTCAACACGAATCGGCTTTTACATAGATAATACCATGGAAAAATTATTTACTATCCAGGATATGGCCAACAAATGGGTAAGAGCAATCATCATATTTGATACGATACATTGTCAAGCAAAACCTTATGCCAGTTTACACTGGACATTTTCCAGGCCAACTATATTTTGATCCCTAGATTTTGTTTTAATTTTAATTTTAAACTATGTAAAGTTGATATAAAATCGCACCGCCTATACTACATCAGACGTAGCGCAGATGGACTCCAAAACGCTATTACATCTTACACTCGTATTCCATTTCTTTCAAGTTACAGACAAAATTCGGCTTTTAAATTATTTTACTTAGTAGGCTTTTTTTAAATTTGTGAACTTCACTTCTATACATAAGGCAAAGTTTTATATTGAAACACTTCAGAGAACAAGTTAAATTAACTAAAAAATCTTACAACCATTTCGAACTCTAAAATATTACAAGATACTGCTCAACTTGCAGTAGCAATGGTAGCAATTAGACCGGTGTTGTGATTTTAATTTAACATGCTTTATTTATTTTGTAATTGTATCTCAGACTCATATGTGCGTTTGGTTTTCAACACAAACATCACAAGTTGGAATGTTCATCAATGGTACCAGCATCGGGAAATTCCCGTACAGTGGTGGGGTAATGCGAGGCGGAGGATCGATGATATTCGGACAAGAACAGGACCGAGTTAATGCGGGTGGTTTGCAAGCTTATCAATCATTCAGGTCGAAGCTTTGAAATCAAAAAATATATTCATAATTTGTGTATGAAATATGGCGGTCACCGACATGCAATAGACATCGTGTTTTAATTATCGCATGCCGTCAATCCCATTCCGTACATTTTATTATTTTTTTCTTCCACAGGGGAAAGATTGTGAGTCCAATGATCTGGGCTCGTGTTCTGAACCAAACTGAGATCGATGACGTCACTCAGCTCTGCCTTTGCCCACGTGATCCAGTAATGGCGATGACGATTGACAAAATACAGCTGCATGGTGCAGTGGAACACTCATCGATTGGCTGCTTTACTGTGTGAAATTCTCCCCTGAAGAAAGTTTAAATGAAAATCAATTCATGTTTACAAATTTATTATTCTTTATTGAAGTAAAACTTAAAAGTCCATGTCTGTGTATTGTTGATTGATGTTAATTTACTCTTTAATGTTTACAATAATATGGAAAATTTAACTTTTAATATAGGAAACTTTACATTGTCCCAGCAAAATATGTTCACTTTGACCTGGTTTAAAATTTTGGATGTTAAATCTACATGTCTTTTGTTCCAGTTGATAAACATTCAAATGAGTTTCTTAAAAACATGTAGTAAGCTGTCAAGGTTATGTATAAATTGCTTGTTTTTACAATAAGCAGTTTAAAAAAACAATTAACGCAACTGCTATAAAACAATTAATTACAACAGTAATATATCGAAAATAGTCGTAATGTTGTAACAGTTATAGGCGGAAAAGTTCAACAGTTAACCGGTAAAATACACTGTAACGCGCGTAAGGGAGTGTTCTCACGCGGGTTACCGTTAAATTATCTTAGATTCGCCCTAATTTGGATAAAAAGTATTATTTCACTAGGTTTAAGTGATGTTTTCTAAGTGCCTGCCTTAAGACACAATCGACATGTTTTTAATCTAAAACCTTTCGACTGAAATGAAACGCATCTACCAAGCTATTTGGACGGACAATGTATACAGCTGCTAAACATGTGTAAGCCATGTAACGAAATATAAAGTTTGACAGGATAAACACAAATCTTTTGGGGTATTTCATTTTTTCTTAGACTTCTTCAGAGCAACACTAAAATGAATGCTCTTAGATTTGGTGGGTCTGATTTTGTGGGTACAAATGGAATACACGCAGTTTGGCGGCTTGTGCATACTACAAATACGAATCACAAGACTGCATTTTACTTTCTGGCCATCCAATAGGTGTAGAGAACCTAGCGTTTCTGTCTGTCCAAAAACATTTGAGCTGCAACGCCTGGCTGATACCGCCTTAACGTCAATCCGAGACGCAAAATAATTCGATATCGATCAGCACTGTCATTCGTTTTGTACGGTCGTCTGCGAAATATTGTGTGTAATTTTACAACCCGGTTTAAAGATTTAGTTATTTTTGTATAAGAACTATGTTTTTTTAATAAAATAATACACTGATTAGTACTTTTTACGGGCGGTAATAGAAACAAACGGGGTTAAAAGAGTGATTAAAATTCGTGTAACCAATAAACATTTTCAGGTAGATATACATAAACAAACTGTCGTAAAAATAACAAAAAAACGAAATTTACGTGACTAAAGATAAAATGGATGATGATAATCACTCCAAAAGTGATTACGTTAATGATTTTTAGATTTTTTGCCTTCCGAAACTCGCTTTTGTTGTGTGTCATTTAGTTAGTTCTGCTACAACATACCTTTTCTGCAATCATTGTGTTTATCCATAATAAACAACAAGTTTTGCAATACGTAGTTAAACTAAGTGGCAAGATCATCGACTTCACTCAATGATGGTTAATTCAGAACGGAAATGACTTTGTGTGGGTACGTTTGTGGCGCGCGTTTGAAAACCAAACGGGATATAAGGTTTATTTTTTGGCAACAAATTTAAAGGTATGTTATAGACCCATCTACCAATTTTTATGTACTTACCACAACAAATCGTCGATTTAGGTATATCCAAGCTGTTTCATTTCAACCCAAAGCAAAAATACTGATAATTTGATGTAGTGTGGGTGCGTTCGTGGCGCGCATTTGAAAACCAAACGGGATATAAGGTTTATTTTTTGGCAACAAATTTAAAGGTATGTTATATACCCATCTACCAATTTTCATGTACTTACCACAACAAATCGTCGATTTAGGTATATCCAAGCTGTTTCATTTCAACCCAAAGCGAAAATACTGATAATTTGATGTAGTGTGGGTGCGTTCGTGACGCGCGTTTGAAAACCAAACGGGATAAAAGGTTTATTTTTTGGAAGCAATTTTATAAATGTGTTATCCACCCATCTACCGATTTTCATGTACTTACTATAACAAATCGTTGATTTAGATATATCCAAGCTGTTTCATTTCAACCTAAAGCGAACATATTGATAATTTGACGTAGTGTGTGTGCATTCATGGCGCGCGTTTGAAAACCAAACGAGATATTAGGTTTATTTTTGGCAACAAATTTAAAGGTATGTTATATACCCATCTACCAATTTTTATGTACTTACTATAACAAATCGTCGATTTAGCTATATCCAAGCTGTTTCATGTCAACCCAATCCGAGCATATAGACAATTTGACGTATAGTGTGGGTGCGTTCATGGCGTGCGTTTGAAAACCAAAACAAGATATACGGTTTATTTTTGGGAGCAAATTTATAAATGTGTTATCCACTCATCTACCAATTTTCATGTACTTACTACAATAAATCGTCGATTTAGGTATATCCAAGCTGTTTCATTTCAACCCAAACCGAACATATTGATAATTTGACGTATAGTGTGGGTGCGTTCATGGCGCGCGTTTGAAAACCAAACAAGAGATAAGGTTTATCTTTTTTTTGGAAGCAAATTTATAAATGTGTTATCCACCCATCTACCAATTTTCATGTACTTACTATAACAAATCGTCCATTTAGCTTTATATCCAAGCTGTTTCATTTCAACCCAAAGCGAACATATTGATAATTTGACATAGTGTGGGTGCGTATATGGCGTGCGTTTGAAAACCAAACGAGATATAAGGTTTATTTTTTGGGAGCAAGTTTATAAATGTGTTATCCACCCATCTATCAATTATTATGTACTTACTTTAAGAAAATTGTTGATTTAGGTATATCCAAGCTGTTTCATTTCAACCCAAACCGAACATATTGATAATATGACGTATAGTGTAGGTGCGTGAATGGCGCGCGTTTGAAAACCAAACAAGATATAAGGTTTATTTTTTGGAAGCAAATTTATAAATGTGTTATCCACCCATCTAACAATTTTCATGTACTTACTATAACAAATCGTCGATTTAGTTATATCCAAGCTGTTTCATTTCAACCCAAAGCGAACATATTGATAATTTGACGTAGTGTGGGTGCGTTCATGGCGCGCGTTTGAAAACCAAACGAGATATAAGGTTTATTTTTTGGGAGCAAGTTTATAAATGTGTTATCCACCCATCTACCAATTTTTATTTACTTACTACAATAAATCGTCGATTTAGGTATATCCAAGCTGTTTCATTTCAACCCAAACCGAACATATTGATAACTTGACGTATAGTGTGGGTGCGTTCATGGCGCGCGTTTGAAAACCAAACAAGATATAAGGTTTATTTTTTGGGAGCAAATTTATAAATGTGTTATCCACCCATTTACCAATTTTCATGTACTGGAAACGAAAATTATAGCCGAGAAACAAGAATTTTTGTTTCCAGAAACGAAAATTTTGATTCTTGACGGGATAGCGAAAAGTTTCGTTTTTTATGTTAGTTTTACGGCATTTTGTTATTAATATATATATATATATATCTGGCACTTCTCTCTGATGTTAATCTAAATTAAAATATGACGTATAGTGTAGGTGCGTGAATGGCGCGCGTTTGAAAACCAAACAAGATATAAGGTTTATTTTTTGGAAGCAAATTTATAAATGTGTTATCCACCCATCTAACAATTTTCATGTACTTACTATAACAAATCGTCGATTTAGTTATATCCAAGCTGTTTCATTTCAACCCAAAGCGAACATATTGATAATTTGACGTAGTGTGGGTGCGTTCATGGCGCGCGTTTGAAAACCAAACGAGATATAAGGTTTATTTTTTGGGAGCAAGTTTATAAATGTGTTATCCACCCATCTACCAATTTTTATTTACTTACTACAATAAATCGTCGATTTAGGTATATCCAAGCTGTTTCATTTCAACCCAAACCGAACATATTGATAATTTGACGTATAGTGTGGGTGCGTTCATGGCGCGCGTTTGAAAACCAAACAAGATATAAGGTTTATTTTTTGGGAGCAAATTTATAAATGTGTTATCCACCCATTTACCAATTTTCATGTACTTACTATAACAAATTGTCGATTTAGCTATATCCAAGTTGTTTCATTTCAACCCAAAGCGAACATATTGATAATTTGACGTAGTGTGGGTGCGTTCATGGCGCGCGTTTGAAAACCAAACGAGATATAAGGTTTATTTTTTGGGAGCAAGTTTATAAATGTGTTATCCACCCATCTACCAATTTTCATGTACTTACTACAACAAATCGTCGATTTAGCTATATCCAAGCTGTTTCATTTCAACCCAAACCGAACATATTGATAATTTATGTATAGTGTGGGTGCGTTCATGGCGTGCGTTTAAAAACCAAACAAGATATAAGGTTTATTTTTTGGGAGCAAGTTTATAAATGTGTTATCCACCCATCTACCAATTTGTATGTACCTACTACAAGAAACCGACGATTTAGGTATATCCAAGCTGTTTCATGTCAACCCAAACCAAACATATTGATAATTTGACGTATAGTGTGGGTGCGTGAATGGCGCGCGTTTGAAAACCAAACAAGATATAAGGTTTATTTTTTAAGAACAAATTTAATGTCAATCTAAGCTAAAATCATTTTTATGACTAGTTGTTTTAATGTTTATCGGTTGCACACATTTATATCACTCTTTAATCACATTTCTTTCTATTACCGCCCGTGAAAAGTTCTAATCAGTGTGTTATTTACAATATTGTAGGTTAATACATTTAGTATTTATTTAAATAAATAGAAAAAATACATTATCTTAGTATAAAAAGGCCCAACCACATTTATTAACTGCACGCGCAATATTTTGACTCGAAATTGTTGTGGTATGTAAGAGTTGGAAAAGATAACCTTTTTCTTCAAGTATATTAAGCAATCGTGGCCTAAGCGTTTATGTAAGGATTTTTGGCCCTGGTGCACCAGTAGGAGACGCGCTTATCTTTTTGATGACTCGTGCGAACGCGGTCAGCTCACAATAATAATAACGGAGAATAAACTATTATTTCTTTAATATAAATCGTGAGGTCTCTAACAATTCAAGTCAAAAAGTAAACCTTGTTTCTAAACTTCGGTGTGCACACTCACGCATGTCGCGCAACTAAAATTTCCACATTTAAAAGATCCCTGATTTATTGTTGTTTACAAGAATTAGTTCTTCGAAA
>CH002458.1:285690-299607 GCA_000149265.1 Ciona savignyi | reverse complement strand
TCCAACATCTACCAGAAGGGGTTATGGAATGCAATAAAACTTTAACATTTGTTAGTGCACATAGTCTAGATATGCAGAAGCCAAAATTTTGGGTAATTTAATTTTGGGGAATTGCCCTGAGAGGTGAAAAACCAAAACGGTACTTTTTTTTAAAAAGGTAGCTTTTTTGGCCATAGCGATTGATCGTTGCTACTCGCAATTAAACGGCTACTCCAATTTTAATTAGATTTGGTAAAATGTAAGAAAAACATTAGCCAATGATATAACACTCAAGAGAAATGAAAAAATTACCTAAGGAAATACCCGAAAAAATAAGATTTTGTTCTCAAATCATGATTGTGACAGGCATGGCATGTGGCTCCGAGATCTACTAGAAAAAGTAATGGAATTGCAATAAAATTTTGAAATTTGTTAGCGCACATAGTCTAGATATGCGGAAACCGAAATTTCGGGTGATGAGTCTAGGGGAATTCCCCTTAGACGTTAAAAACCACAACGGTATTTTTTTCTATATAAATAGCCTTTTTTGGGCATAGCGCTTAAACAGATGCTACAATTTGAATCAGATTTGGTGGAATGTAAGTGCATTAGTCACTGATTTAACATTTAAAAGAAATAATAAAATAACCTAGGAAAATACCCAAAAAATGGGATATGTTCTCAAATCATGTTTGTTACCAGGATTCCATGTCGCCCTGACATCTTCCAAAAGGAGTAATGAAATCGCAATGAAAATTGGACATTTGTAAGACAACATGGTCTAAGTATGCAGAAACCAAAAATTTGAGTAATGAATATAGGGGAATTCCCTCAAAACGTTTTTTTAATAAATTAGATTTTGTGGCCATAGCGCTTGAACGGCTGCTCTAATTATGGGTCCCATTTGAAAAAATGGGACACATATTGTTTTTGTCCGTTTTTTTTTTTCTTTTTTTTTTTTTCGTCAAAGGTTTGACAGACATGGGTTGTGGCTCCGACATCTACCAGAAAGGGTAATGGAATCGCAACGAAACTTTGTCATTTGTTAGAACCCATGGTATAGATATGCAGAAACTAAAATTTTGAGTTATATAACCAGGGGAATTTCCCTGGGAGGTCAAAAACCAAAACGGTATTTTTTCTAAAAATTTTGCATTTTTGGGCATAACATTTGAACGGCTGATCCAATTACGATTAAATTTGGTAAAATAATAGTGTGTTAGCCAATGCTTTACCAATTAGAAGAAACACAATATTTACTTAGGGAAATACCCTAAAAATAAAGATTTGTTTCTAAATCATGATTGTGATAGGCATGGCTTGTGGCTTCAACATCTACTGGAAGGGGTAATGGAATCGCAATGAAACTATGTCATTTGTTAGACAACGGGGTATAGATATGCAGAAACCAAAATTTTGGGTTATATACCCAGGGGAAATCCCCTGGGAGGTCAAAAACCAAAACGGTATTTTTGTTTTAAAAATTTAGCATTTTTGGGCATAACGCTTGAACGGCTGATCCAATTAGGATCAAATTTGGTAAAATAATAGTGTGTTAGCCACTGCTTTACCAATTAGAAGAAACACAATATTTACTTAGGGAAATACCCTAAAAATAAAGATTTGTTTCTAAATCATGATAGTGATAGGCATGGCTTGTGGCTCCAACATCTACCGGGAGGGGTAATGGAATTGCAATGAAACTTTGACATTTGTTAGACAACGTAGTATAGATATGCAGAAACTAAAAATTTAGGGGTATTGTTGAAGCTAAATCTCAACAGTCGGCGCGATGTTTGGGCCGTGACGAATAAGTGACTATTCTCATTTAATGCTCGATTCAAAGTGTATTCAGGTCAAACGTTCCAAAATAATTCAAACAACAATATCAGGAGTCAGGAGATTAAATTTAGTTATTGATAGTCACTATAATAAATAAACAAAGAAAAACATATTAATCTTATATAAAGGTTACAACTAGCTTATGACATCGCAGAAAACTGGCGCAAAACTGAAACACGAGTTTAGGAAATAAAACAAAGAACGGAAAATATGCCGATAGGTGGCGCAATAAATATTTTAAACAGCTGGGTTATAGTGTACACAAAAACGGATTGTTGGCGTCAACAGGTATATACCCAGGCGAATTCCCCTGGGAGGTCAAAAATCAAAACAGTATTTTTTTTCTAAAAATTTAGCATTTTTGGGCACAACGGCTTGAACGGCAACCTCCAACTTTAATTATATTTAATGAAGTAATAAGTGCATTTAGCCACTTGGATATAACAATAAGAATATACCTTTAAAGAATTACACTAGGGGAATACCCCTAAAAATAAGATTTTGTTTTCAAATCATGATAGTGACAGGCATTGCTTGTGGCCACGACATCTACCAGAAGGGGTAAAGAAATTGCAATAAAACTTTGTGATTTGTTAGACAACATGGTCTAGATATGCAAAAACTAATTTTTTTGAGTAATATATCCAGGGGAATTCCCCTGGAAGGTAAAAAAAAACAAAACGGTATTTTTTTCTAAAAAAATAGCTTTTTTGCGCATAGCGCTTAAATGGCTACTGCATATTTAATTAGATTTGATGAAATATAAGTGCATTAGCTACTAATATAACAATTAAAAGAATTTAAAAAATTACCTAGGGAAATACCCTAAAAATAAGATTTTGGTCTCAAATTATGATTGTGACAGGCATGGCTTGTGGGCCAATCGTCTACTAGAAAAATTAATGAAATCGCAATAAAACTTTATAATTTGTTAGAAAACATGGTCTAGATATGTAGAAACTAAAATTTTGCCTAGGGGAAATTCCCCTGGGAGGTCAAGTATACCCAGAAAAACTTCCCTGGGAAATGAACAACCAAATGGATATTTAAAAAAAATAGCTCTTATGGGCATAGCGCTTGAACGGCTGAAATGTTATTTCCTTATCCGCCATTGTACCACTGAGCAAAGAGAAATAAAATACCTAGGGAAATACCCTTAAAATTATGATTTGTTTTCAAACCATGGTTGTAACGAGCATGCCATATCGCGACGACATCTCCAACGAGGAGTCGCCAAAACGGATTAAAACTGTTTGTTAGATTATCAAACATCCAACTTAGATAACATAACTCAGATATGTAAAAGCAGAAATAGATGTACAAAACCCAGGGGAATTCCCCGATATAATGAAAATTCAATCAGGCTGTTTTGGGAATTGACCTTCCTTTTATTACATCGCTTGACAAGTG
The DNA here is from genome assembly GCA_000149265.1 of Ciona savignyi. Taxonomy (NCBI): domain Eukaryota; kingdom Metazoa; phylum Chordata; class Ascidiacea; order Phlebobranchia; family Cionidae; genus Ciona; species Ciona savignyi. Next base: position 296,376 of record CH002458.1, on the reverse strand, counting down.
GCTTAAATTTAAAACATTTGTGGTAAAATGTTCGTAAATCTAATACGCTTATTCTTTTATTACTTACACATGAAAAAGAAGTTTGGTTTAATAACTATGGGACCCATGCGTTTATGCCTGCAGAAACTAAACTATGACAGTCCGGTTAAATCTTTCTGGAATATTGAATAACATGTATCTGACGTGCATAAATCTGACATTAACATATATTGTGTAATGAACATTTATAACAAGATCGGATTGTTACCTCAGGGACCCATGCGTTTATGCTTGCAAAAACAAACTACATACCCGATGTATAAAATATAAATTGTGTGTAGGGACCCTACTCGTATATATATAATACAAAATGTGTTTTACAAATAGTGGTGGTAAAACACGTGGTTGACACTCTCTAGTTTTATTAAAATTCGGTAAAATTTTAAAACATTAGACACTCTGTGCCAATTCATAAAAGAAAACATTTACTTAGGTTAATTTCCATGAAAACGAAGTTATGCTCCTGAATTATGATTGTAACAGACATGCCATATCGCACTGAAATCTCTAATAAGCAGTCTAAAAATCAGATTAAAACTTTAAGAATTGTTCCACCATTTATAAAAACAGAAACTTGTCTACGAAACCCAGGAGAATTCCCCGAAACCATGAAATCGGGCTGTTTTGGGAATTTAGCTTTATTTCACTACAGCGCTTGAAAAGAAGCTATAATTTAAAATATTTTTGGTGAAATGTTCATAAATTTAAGACGTTTATTCTTTATTTACCTAAATATGGAATATAAGTTTGGTATGATAACTATGGGACCCATGCGTTTATGCTTGCAGAAACAAAAACTACATACTCAGTGTATAAAATACAAATTGTGGTTAGGGACCCTGTAGCATGAATATAGGGTATACAACATGTGTTTTACAAATAGTGGTGGTTAAACACGTGGTTGACACTCTCTAGTTAAAATTGGAGTAGCCGTTCAAGCGCTATGCCCAAAAAGGCTAATTTTTTTAGAAAAAAAAATACCGTTTTGGTTTTTCACCTCCCAGGGGAATCCCCCTCGATAAATTGCCTAAAATTTTAGTTTCTGCATATCTAGACCATGTGCGCTAACAAATGTCAAAGATTCATTTCGATTCCATTACCCCTTCTGGTAGATGTCGGAGCCACAAGCCTTGCCTGTCAAACCTTTGACGAAAAAAAAAACGAAAAAAAACGGACAAAAACAATATGTGTCCCATTTTTCCAAATGGGACCCATAATGAGAATGTCAGCGTGTCTGTTTCCCCTAACATTACTTCTATTGATATACTGTTAGCTCAGTTCGCCATAACAAATGCGTACTCCTCTGCGATATGGCAATCCATATTTTTAACTAGAGAGTGTCAACCACGTGTTTAACCACCACTATTTGTAAAACACATGTTGTATACCCTATACTCATGCTACAGGGTACCTAACCACAATTCGTATTTTATACACTGAGTATGTAGTTTTTGTTTCTGCAAGCATAAACGCATGGGTCCCATAGTTAACATACCAAACTTATATTCCATATTTAGGTAAATAAAGAATAAACGTCTTAAATTTATGAACATTTCACCAAAAAAAAACGTTTTGAGGGAATTCCCCTATATTCATTACTCAAATTTTTGGTTTCTGCATATTTAGACCATGTTGTCTTACAAATGTCCAATTTTCATTGTGATTTCATTACTCCTTTTGGAAGATGTCAGGGCGACATGGAATCCTGGTAACAAACATGATTTGAGAACATATCCCATTTTTTGGGTATTTCCCTAGGTTATTTTATTATTTCTTTTAAGTGTTAAATCAGTGACTAGTGCACTTACATTCCACCAAATCTGATTCAAATTGTAGCATCCGTTTAAGCGCTATGCCCCAAAAAGGCTATTTATATTACCGTTGTGGTTTTTAACGTCTAAGGGGAATTCCCCTAGATTCATCACCCTAAATTTCGGTTTCCGCATATCTAGACTATGTGCGCTAACAAATTTCAAAATTTTATTGCAATTCCATTACTTTTTCTAGTAGATGTCGGAGCCACATGCCATGCCTGTCACAATCATGATTTGAGAACAAAATCTTATTTTTTCGGGTATTTCCTTAGGTAATTTTTTCATTTCTCTTGAGTGTTATATCATTGGCTAATGTTTTTCTTACATTTTACCAAATCTAATTAAAATTGGAGTAGCCGTTTAAACGCCATGCGCAAAAAAAACTAAATTTTTAGAAAAAAATACCGCTTTTGGTATTTAACCTACTCAGGGGAATTCCCCTGGGTATATCACCCAACATTTTGGTTTCTGCATATCTAGACCATGTGCGCTAACAAATGTCAAAGTTTTATTGCAATTCCATTAACCCTTCTGGTAGATGTCGGAGCCACAAGCCATGACTGTCACAATCATGATTTGAGAACAAAATCGTATTTTTAGGGTATTTCCATAGGTAATTTTTTGATTTCTTTTAAAGTTTGCATCATTGGCTAATGTTCTTACAATTTACCAAATCTAATTAAAATTGGAGTAGCCGATCAATCGCTATGGCCAAAAAAGGTACCTTTTTAAAAAAAAGTACCGTTTTGGTTTTTCACCTCTCAGGGGAATTCCCCAAATTAAATTACCCAAAATTTTGGCTTCTGCATATCTAGACTATGTGCACTAACAAATGTTAAAGTTTTATTGCGATTCCATAACCCCTTCTGGTAGATGTTGGAGCCACAAGCCATGACTGTCAAACCTTTGACGAAAAAAAAAGAAAGAAAAAAAAAACGGACAAAAACAATATGTGTCCCATTTTTCCAAATGGGACCAATAACAAGGGGTGAATGAAACAGCATTTTAGGTCTTTTTGTTTTAAGTGTATAATTTATTAGTTGTAAAATTCAACTCATTACTTTGTAGTTGCCTTTACTTGGTAATTTGACAGTTCCAGGAAGTTAATCTTATTAATCACCCTGTCAGATAAGGTATAAGTTGTATCACAAACTAAAGTTAAAACCGCTTAAATTACAGAACAGTTAATACGTGTACATAGTAATCTTGAATACATAAAAATAGCTATATCTAGAGAAATATGCATTGGGAGAAACAAATGTGGTTTGCCATATCACAAGTGTATTGACATTTTTTTGGAAAATTAACCTTATTCATTATAGCCTTTCAGTAATAGTTAATTATATGTTGATTATACTGAATTGCAAACCACCAATAAAATACACAACAGCTGGAAGCGACTCACGCCTGACAATGGTGTTATGTCCGTTCAACATTGCCAAAAAGATTTATCGAATTGGAATACATTATGGAAACATATATAAAAAACATGGAATTGATACGTAAATTAACTAGAGAGTGTCAACCACGTATTTTACCACCACTATTTGTAAAACACATTTTGTACCATATGTATATATATATGCAAGCAGGGTCCCTAACTACCATATGTATTTTATACACCGGGTATGTAGTTTGTTTCTGCATGCATAAACGCATGGGTCCCTAAGGTAACAATCCGATCTTGATATTATTGTTCCCCACATAATATATGTTAATGTTAGATATGTGCACGTCAGGTCCATGTTAATTAACATTTCAGAAATTTTTAACCGGACTGTCATAGTTTTGTTTCTGCAAGCATAAACTTCTTTTCCATGTGCAGTTATAAAAATAATACGCGTGTGAGATTTCCGAACAGTTTACCACAACTGTTTTAATTTAAGCTTCTTGCTACGCGCTGTAGTATAATGAAGGTCAATTCCCAAAACAGCCCGATTGAGTTTCATTATTTCGGGGGAATTCCACTGGGCTTAGTAGGCCTACATTAATTTCTGTTTTTACATATCTGAGTAATGTTATCAAAGTTAGATGTTTGTTAGATAATCTAACAAACAGTTTTAGTCCGCTTTGGCGACTCCTTGTTGGAGATGTCGGCGCGATATGGCATGCCTGTTACAATCATGGTTTTGAAAAAAGTCGTAATTTTTAGGGTATTTCCCTGATATTGTATTTTTTTCTCAATGGTACAACGTCGGATAGGGGACTAACATTTTAGCCGACCAAGCGCTATGCCCTAAAGAGCTTATTTTTTAAAAAAATACCGTTTTGGTTTTTCAACTCCCAGGGGAATTCCCCTGGGTATATTACCCAAAATTTTGGTTTCCGCATAATTAGGCCTTGTTGTCTAACAAATGGCAAAGTTTCATTGCGATTCCATTACGTTTTCTAGTAGATGTCGGAGCCACAAGCCATGCCTGTCACAACCATGATTTGAGAAAAAAAATCTTTCTTTTTAGGGTATTTCCCTGAGGTATTTTTTTAATTCTTTTATGTGTTTTATCAGTAACTAATGCACTCACATTTTATTAAATCTAATTTAAATTGGAGCAGCCATTTGAGCGCTATGCGCAAAAAAAGCTAATTATTTTGAAAAAAATACCGTTTTGGTTTTTAAACTCACAGGGGAATTCCCCTGGGTATATTACCCAAAATTTTGGTTTCCGCATATCTAAACTATGCTGTCTAACAAATGACCGAGTTTCATTGTGATTCTAATACCTATTCTGGTAGATGTTGGGTCCACAAATCATACCTGTCAAGCGTTTGACGAAAAAAAAAAAAAAAAAGAAAAAAAAAAAACGGACAAAAACAATATGTGTCCCATTTTTCCAAATGGGACCCATAATTAGGATTGGATGATATTCATGGTTATCTCGGCGGGTGGGTGAAAAGCAATGTACGTTAACCCACGGGAAATCGTCAGAATACCGGATTTTGCAGTGTGTCATAAAGGATTGGGAAATTCCTTTAATTTTTTTAGAAACTACCAATCCGTATAGTGTATCAGGCAATGTCAGCCAGGTGTCCTGTCCGAAGATATCACCGACCAGCAAGCGACCAGTTTTGCACTAACCCACAAAGCTAATCGTAAGGGCGACGTACGTTTGCGTATGACAATTTCAATACCGCATAGACGCTGCTTTTTCGGTATTTTTACGTCGATTTCATTTCCGATATTGAAAGACAACTTAATGTAGAACAGCACATTATAATCTTCCAACATTTTTCATTTGGCTCACCGGCTTAATTTTAAGAGCACCCAAGAGTTTAATTACCATTATAATATATATTTAATACAGAGTTGCAGCTTTAAATCTTCTGTTTATATGCGTGTATATTTTTGAATCTAATTATACATAATAAATAGTTTTTTTCAATATTCATAAAATATTGAATAATCCAACTTTTGTAAACATTTTTTATGGATTTCTAAATTTAATTGCAATTTCTTTCGCAGCTTTTCTTAAAACTTGGAAGAAGAATTCAGTTCACCACCATGTTTTAGGATTAGTCAGAACAATTCGAAGCTGTTATGGATTTAGCAAAAAGGGTTTTCGGTTTTGCTAAAAAATTTTACCCGACACACTGCCCGTCAATAAGAAGTTTACATAATCAGTTGATTCTGACTTGAGGTATTTTTGGTTTACATGCCCTGCCTTAGCAACTGCGCTGTGCAGTAAAGTGCTTTGGAAATGAGAAACAAATTTACACCGAATAGTGTTAGGCTGGAGTCTAACAAGGCTTTTAATTTAAGGGTTACTTGACTTGTAAATTAATTTTACCTAAAATTAAATTTATTGACCACAAAAATGTTTTGATACATTTTTAACCATTTTTTGACAAAAAAATCACGTTTTTACTTTTTATTTTAAAAACAAAACATTACTTAATAAATTTTTATCATATACGTTAATACAAGAACTCCTATTTTAGAACAAATAAATTTTGGGGTAAATATCTACATAACTATTTTAGTTGTTTTTTTTATTATTCATTTCATTAAAAAATGGCAAATGAATCAAATCGCAGAAGAGAAAAAAAATGCCGAACGAACAGTCGTTAAACAAGACCTTTTAAAAAGAGATGTATAATTAAATAAATATAGCGGACGCGGCCGCCAAACCTTAGCGAAAAACAATAATGTGCAAACAAAATTAATTAAGACCAAACGATATAGAGCACTGAATAACAGTGTGCGGTAAAGTTGTTTGACATGTGTATTAAATGGCGACTTGATATAAATATATTTCAGTTTCTTGCAAACGGGTCCTAAATTTTTAAACCATCTAATAATTCTTTCGTGTGTTATAATTATTTTTCAACGCGAGTCTTTCGAATAAGCAAATGCTAAAAATAAATTTAGCTGATGATCTATCTCGATTTTCTTGCTTCAGGAACCACAAAGGTTTTCTTTAATTTTGTTTATTTAAGTAAGACACCCGTGCCCAGCACCACAAAAATTACAATGAATATTTTACCAACAAATATACCGCTAATGTTACAGCAAGTATACACGTGGCCCAACATGTCCCATCTTAGAAGGAACAACTATAACCTCCACTTTGTGGTGAGCAGATTCCACCGAGTTGACATGGGTTGGAGGAGCACAGATCTGAGATTTTGAAACGAATTAAATATACTTTCTTCACTATATCCTGCAGATGTGTAAAGTCCAACGCACTTTTGCATAGCATCTTATTGTTCGGTTGCACAAAAATCGTGCCCCCATGACGTGCTGCTGTATCAACCCATTAATCCAACGGTTTCAGGCGACTTCCGCTACATGATATGTCAAAAGACACACCAGTCTATCAGTTCAGAGCAGGGGTAGTAAACTTTACTGATCGACGGACCAGATGTTGTAAAATGAAATTCTTGGTGGGCTGGATTATTATGGGTCCTATTTGAAAAAAATGGGACACATATTGTTTTTGTCCGTTTTTTTCATTTTTTTCGTTTTTTTCGTCAAACCCTTGACAGGGATGGCTTGTGGCTACGACATCTACCAGAAGGGATAATGGAATCGCAATGAAACTTAGTCATTTGTTAGACCACATGTTCTAGATGAGCAGAAACCAAAATTTTGGGTAATATACCTATGGGAATTCCCCTGGGAGGTGAAAAACCAAAACGGTATTTTTTTCAAAAAATTTACCTTTTTTTGGGCATAGCGCATGAACGGCTGCTCCAATTTTGATCAGATTTGGTAAACTAGTAGTGTGTTAGCCACTGCGTTACCAATTAAAAAACAAAATATTTACCCAGGGAAATACCCTAAAAATGAAGATATGTTTCTAAATTAAGATTGTGACAGGCATGAATTGTGGCTCCGACATCTAACAGAAGGGATAATGGAATCTTAATGAAACTTCGTCATTTGTTAGACCACATTAGTCACTTATTTAACACTTAAAGAAAATAAAAAATCTCTAGGGAAATACCCCAAAAAATAGGATTTTGTTCTCAAACCATGATAGCAACATGCATGACATGGCGCCCCGACATCTACCAGAAAGAGTAATGGAATCGCAATAAAAATTTAACATTTGTAAGAGAACATGGTCTAGATATGCAGAAATCAAAATTGTGGGTGATAAATTTAGGGAAATTCCCCTGAGACCTTAAAAACCAAAACGTTTTTTTCTAATAAATTATCTGTTTGGGGCATAGCGCTTGAACGGCTGCTCTAATTTTGATCAGATTTGGTGAAATGTTAGACCAGCTTTTTGTGGCATAGCGATTAAACGGCTGCTCTAATTTTGATCAGATTTGGTAAAATCTTGGACCATTAGACACTCTGTGCCAATTTAAAAAAAGAAAACATTTACATAGGTTAATCACAAGGAAAATCATCAGATTACCTACCGCCTGAAGTCGTTTCCCGGAACTATTGCCTTGCCGTGTGTTTCATATTTTTCCTTTAATAGAACCTATCAATTAATTGCTTCAGGGCAATGTCTTACAAATATTTTGCCTATCATAACGACACAACGGCCTTGCTTGCTTCGATTTCACACCTTTTGACTGTCTGCAAAAAGCCGACGCTTACCAAATTTTCCGACAGGCCATCGGAGACATAGCAACACGACGACAAAGAACAGGTGTATTGGCAAATCTCCAGTTAAGTAAAGAAACGCTAGGATTCTTACTCAGTGATGCGTATCGTAAGAAAGGCGAGCGAGTGGTAAGTAGCCACTGGCGATTCTAAACTGTTGACATAGTTAAGACTGTCTCGTGCTAACTATGAGAGACATTCAGGGTAGTAGTCGTTACCTAATTCACCGTTTGGAAAGAGACATTTACATTAAATACCAGTTTAATTTAATTGCCATTTATTTCATTTTTAAATATAAATAGTTTAAAGCTTAATTTAAAAAATATGCGAATAATGACAAGGAAAAAGAAACGAAGTAACAATTTGAACAATCAAACTGCAGATTATGGAAAAGTTAGGCAGATACTGGCTTGATGGAGCCAACAGTATATAACCCTAGGCCAGCCATATCGAGCGCTAGGTACAGTGCTACGGCCCTAACTGACCTGTATCAGGCAGGCCCGGTGCTAGGAACCGCGGGGCCCAATTATAAATGTGATGGCGGGGCCCCTACTGTTCATAGCAAAATTTATGGGTGTTTATATATCATAAAATACATACCAGTAGGCTACATACAAACTACAAAAATAGACATTTAATACTTGCTATAAAACAAATTAAAGATAATGTGATGCTTATTTACGATATATTGTTTTACTGTTAATAGCAAAAAAGGAAAATTAGGCAATTAACCTTTAGTTTTTCAGAAAAATACTTTTCTTGCCTTTGTGGGCTCGCGCTTTCTTTTGTAGTTTACTGACCGGGGCGTTAGCTGAGCTTGGTTCGGAAGGCTGCCTAACGGTCTTTGGCGAGCTGCGCAGCGGAAAGTCTATAAGTTCACTCTCCACAGATCGCCTACAAATAATTATTGTAGCCACGATTTGTACTGTCTTAATCTCAAACTCGAAGTCTATAACTCTTGATTCACTTTTAGTTGTATTCTGCGTCTCATTCAATATACGGTTTATTCGCGACTCAAGTTACTTAGTACGTCATTCAGCATGACGCCAGTTGTATAGTCTAAGGTACGTTATACAGCATGACGCAGGTTATCTCAAGTACGTTATTGTAGGTTATATAAATTTCCAGAATATATAGGGAATTTACGAGGTGCGAGAAGTTTACGTGCGAGACGTTTCACATCTGCACGTTTGACTAACTGTGGGGAATTAGGTGGGAAAACTATGTTAACGATTTAAACGGCAAAAATACCCGTACAAGGTGATAATTACGTAACGGGTAATAATATGTGAGAGTCGGAAAACTTTAAACGCAAAAATAAACGACGTAAAAACACAAAATATTTAGGACATAAAATAAATTAAAACCAATATAGATTATACGAAATGCTACACCTTTTTATTAGCAAAGTCATTCAAAATAACTTCAAAGTCAATGGCTTTAGCAATCTCGCATTCTATAGAAAGCATTATGACGTAACAGGCAGACACAGAAATATAAATTTGACTTACTTACGATGCATAACAAATTGATATTAAGAGAAAGAATATTATTTCACTTTTTATTTACGTTTCAGTAGTATTTTAAACCTCGTAATACGGAAAGACCCCCGCTGCGGCGGGGCCCCTTCAAGGTGCGGGGCCCAATTTGATCTAATCGGTCAAATCGGCCTAAAACCGGCCCTGGTATCAGGTAGAGGGCCGATCGTAAAAAGTAACATGATCTAGATCTAGATCTAGAGCTAGACTATATATATAATACTTAGGAGGGTATATCTTACACGTGGTGTCTTCGTAAAATGGATTCATTAAACAAGTTACCTAAAGCCCCCTTTTCAAATTTTATATTTAAACTATTTTTAGATGCTTTTATGATTTTTTTACCAAATATAAATTTAAGCTTGTGTGTGGCTGCGATAAATTTACTTTTTTGCCTGCTCGGATAAGACGTAATATAACCGGATGTGACTGAATATAAACAGATGCTACAGTACGTACTGCCTACAGCTATGTACTGCATTGTCTGTTATTATTTAATTTTTAGAAACTAAACATCCCATGAAAAAGTACAACGGTTTTACAGAAAGCTGCTTGGTGTGAAACTAGTTATTTAAGTTGGACTGGCAGTTTACGGTTTGACCATGAACGTGGAAGATTACCTTTCAAGGATTGACTACACTGGGGGGCGAGAACCGACCTTGGAGAACTTGAGAAAAATCACGTGGGCGCATAAAATTGCTGTACCTTACTCAAACCTTCAAATTCACGGTGGAAGTCGACTTCACTTTGATCTGAAGCAGCAGTATGACAATATTGTGACAAATCGTGGCGGAGGAGTTTGCTACGAAATCAATGGATTGTTTGTGTGGCTTCTAAGGAAGTTAGGATATAAAGTTAAATGCATTGAGGGCGCATTTTTCTCCGGGAAATTTACCTGTCAGCGGCATCACTTAGTAGTAACGGTAAGGAATTGGTATCAGGTAACTTATAGTTGAACTTAAAATCGAATGTTTTAGGTTGATTTTGATGAACTTGGACGTTACATTGTTGATCCTGGTTGGCTTATGGTTGGACCAATGAAAATGCAAGTTATGTTACCATATGTTGATGGCCATCATGTCTATCGATTAAGACACGTTCCCGGTGAAAACAATGTTTACTACCTGGAAAAGCACAAGAAAACACTGCTCGATAAAAACGGTATTTCCTTAAAGAGTTCAAGTTAAAACTGTCGTTTCAATTATTTATATGTTATATCCTTGCATAATATAAGGAT
>CH002458.1:263501-285590 GCA_000149265.1 Ciona savignyi | reverse complement strand
GTAACAGTCTGACATGCTTAGATAATAGGGTGATGGGCAAACTTTGTTTTCAGGCGCTGTTCTAAAGCAAGGACCGTCAACATGCCATAACGGCCACGGCGTGTGCTACGACGAAGAATGTTTGAAAGAGGATTCGTCTCATTGGCAATTTGAACAACGCATTTGCGACACAAAAGAATATCAGTTGGAAGATTTTGAAGACATGATAGACCATCTGTACTCACCAGGTAAAATATTATTTAGTTTATCTTTTATCCTTACGGTAATGAAGAAAATAGCAAAGACAAATAAAAAAATAAAAAAGAAGAAGGCTTTCGACGTTAAATTGGAAAACAAAAAACACCCAAAAACGAAATTCCATTAGTGGCTGGTGTAAGGCCTCTATTTGGTGCGACCTATACTTAATTTAACACCCGAGTCCTTTACATGAAAAACAGTGTTAACGCGCTGGCCCGCACACTTGATCTCACTTGGTGGATGGTAGTTTATTTACTGATGAGTGTTCAGCGTTCAGCGATCAGCGATCAGCGGTTTTCAACTGTTTTTCCGTATATATAGGTCTATTCAAATTCAGTAAAATTGTTTCAGTATGTGTCGGTAGAGGAATCAGTACAAAAAGGGAAAGAAAACCACGAGGTTGCAGGAATATAAAGCATAATAATTATTACTAAAATGACGTCACAATACTGAACATAGACGTTTCAAAAAACATTAATTTTAAGTCAAAACAGATTTACAGATGTTACATACCCCCCCACAAATATATGTCCCATATATTTAAAAAACATTACAAAACATCGGTAAAGTGAACAACAACGAAATATCGGAAGGTACATACTTTAAAACGGTAAAAGGGGCAAAAACACGTAGTATCAGCGAACAATAACGGCAAGTTTGCGATGCGAGTGAAATACGTCAGCAAGAACGTAGGAAAGAAAATCAGTACACAAACAGAATCAGTAATTGCGCAGAAATATATCGGTAGAAATGCGTTAAACGGTCAGTACACACGCAATAAAGGGAAGTGGTGTCATATAAACGAAATACAAAGGCTACGTATCAAACGTTTAGGAATCTTCGGAATCAACAATCAGACACAATTTAGCAATTGGCCGCTTTACGAGACTGTTGGGCGTCTTAACCAGAACCGTACGCACGACTCCGTGTTTATCAGCATATGTGTCCATTACACGGCCCAGTACCCACTTCGAACGGGGCTGGCTCTCGTCCACTAGCAGCACTATATCGTTGTGTGTCCGTAACCAGAATGCCCCACACTCTGGTGGTATTCGTCGATGATCAAGTTCGTTACGCGAGAATAACATGGTAGAATAATCGGGTGTTTTGCGTCATACTCGACCGGTGCTTTATCAATACGACCGCCGACGCGCAGCACTCCATTTCTCAGTAAGGGGTTCAGTTTAGAAAGGACACGAATACAGTCGTCTTTCTTTATTTGCCCTTTGGAATCCAAAATAGAGATCGTTGATCCGAAATGTTTGCGCTGTTCATACTTTATTAGTTCAATTTCTGCACTTTCAAGCTCTTTCACGCTGAGCGAAGCTGTCAAATGGCTTACCGGTGGGCAGACATTGCGAATCTTTTGGAGCAGGAACATCTTGTATCTAGACAGCCAAGCTGCTGCCTTTTTTAATCGATACCACGACGAAAAGTGGTTAATCAAGCGATCAGTACTAAATTCAGTAACCATTTCATCTGTAGTCAGTAAGTTCACATTGGCGTTCTGTCTTTTTAAGGGTAAAAATTCATCAGGGACCTTTGGAAGCGACACTGGACATACAGGCCATTTGCTCTCCGCTTGCCATAGAAAGTCGGGTCCATTTATCCATCGTCCGGATTGTGTCAGTAGTTTAGTGGTAAGTCCGCGAGTTGCGTCATCGGCGGGATTCAGTTCAGTAGGGACGAATTTCCAACGATTAATATCTGCATAGCGCTCGATTTCGGCGATTCGGTTGGCAACAAACGTAGGAAATCGTTTCTTACAATTGTATATTGTCTGTAATACCGCGGTGGAATCTGTCCAAAAGGTTGATTGGCAGCTCGTCAAGTTTAATTCTCTTCTGGCTAATTGGTCATGGCGGACAGCCAGAACGGCTGCCGTTAATTCAAGTCGTGGAATAGACATGGTGCTCATCGGAGCTACTCTGGCTTTTCCGGTGAGAAACGAGCAATGTATATTTTCTTTAATATCAATAAAACGCAGATAAGACACTGCGCCATAAGCCACGGTAGATGCATCTGCAAAGTGATGAAGTTCAGTATGAATAACTTTTTCCCAGTGACGGTGGTTTAAAGCAGCGTTGGACTCTAACTTGTTCAAGTCCAGGTAAATCTTCCAGCCAGTTGATCCACTCATTTTCCTCTTCTTGGGAGACCTTTTCATCCCAGTTTAATCCTCGTTTACAGAGTCTCTGCCACAACAGCCTTCCTTTAATCAGGACGGGGGCCGCGAAACCCAGGGGGTCGTATATCGAGCTAACGACCGACAAAATTCCTCTTCTGGTTACCGGCTTCTTCTGTGGTGTAACAGTAAATGAAAATTCATCCGATTGGACTCTCCATTGCACACCAAGGACGCGCTCGTCCAAGCAAGCATCGATATTAAGAGAAGACGCGTTCTTCGCTCTTTCCTTTTCAGGAATCGTTTTCAGTACTTCCGCATTGTTAGACAACCATTTCGTTAGGCGAAATCCTGCACGAGCAAGTAGCTCTCGCAGATCAGTTACAAGCTTGGTAGCTTTATCTATGTTCTCGACAGACACTAAGCAGTCGTCGACGTAAAAGTTATTCTTGACCACATTCGCAGCCAAATCGTCGTAATCGTCTCCGTACACACGGGCGCATTCCTTTAAACAGAATGCCGCGCAGCTAGGGTGACGACGTCGCACCAAACAAATGGACCAGCATCTGGTACACAGGTCGGGTCATCTTGTAAATTGCCACCTTTCCACCAAAGAAAGCTCAGCATATCAGTATCCCTTGGATCGACTCTAACTTGGTGGAACATTCCTTCCACGTCGGCCACTAGGGCGATTTGGTTCTGACGAAAGCGAGTCAGCACACCTATGAGACTGTTCGTTAAATCTGGTCCTTGCATCAGTACATCGTTTAGCGAAAGGCCATTATGTTTCGCCGCGCAATCAAACACCACACGCACTTTACCGGGCTTGCGTGGATGTACGACAGGGTGGTGGGGAATAAACCACCGTTTTCTAGAAGCGTGAATTTCAGTAGCGGGTACTTCCCGCGCATACCCCTTTTCAATGTATGACTGTACAGCATCAGTATATTTCACGTGTAGTTCGTCGTTTTTCAGTAAACGTCTTTTGAGACCATCAGCGCGCTTTTGCGCCATCACGCGATTGTCAGGTAACTCACGAGCACAAGGTTTTTTCGGCAGTGGTAATTGGAAATGGCCATTTACCATAGAGACTGACTTTTTCATTAATTCATGGGCAATACGATCTTCTCTTGACGTTGGCGACGCGAGGACGGCCGTCGAATCGCCAAAGTCAGTGTTCCATAGACGATTAATCTGACGTGATAAAGCGTCAGACGTAGTCGTTAAATTGTTCTGTATAGTGGTCGATGAACACGGCGATAGGGAGGGGCCCATCAAAGACCAACCGAAGGGCGTTTTCCACGCAACAGGTTATCTCTTTTTCCTTTGAGGACTTTCTGTACCCACAACGCTTCTGGTACATCTATTCCGATGAGAAGGGTAACGGTGCCACCATCAACTTGTGGAAATTCTATACCTTTCAGGTGATTCATTTTATCTAACACATTCCTTCGTGGAAGAATGTTTGGTCGTACTGGAATATGGTCCACTGACACTACATTCTGTATTTCAACTTCAGTTTCACCGTCTAATGAACAAACGGTTAGGTCAGTAGTGATACCGTTGTACGTCGATTCAGCACAGAGGGTGGTCAGGGATATCTGTTTGGGAGTTCCTGTAATGCCAAGAGCGCTCGTTAGAGTACTGTTGCATAACGTGGCCGAAGATCCGGAATCGAGAAAGGCGTAAGTCCGCACCTCGCGGTTCTTGTATCGGACGTTCACTGGTACCACGCACATGTATACGCCCTTCGCTTTGTACTCTTCTGTATGATAAGACTGGTGACTTTCGAAAAGTATGGAAGAGCATGACGTCGCTGCTTTCGCTTGATCATCAGTTTTGTCGGGTTTGGGAACTTTAGTAAATCTGTAGTGCAAAAGCGAGTGGTGATACATACTTTTACATTCCCCACAGCATTCTGCTGAAGGACATTCTGCCACACGGTGACCTCTTTGCAGGCACCGAAAACACAATCCCTTGACAGATGCCAACTCGCGTCGTTCGCGTCCGTTCATTTTCTTGAATTTAAAGCACTGCGGTAGCGCATGCTTCTTGTCGCATAAATCGCACATAGTCGGTAATTGTTCTGTAATCTCGTGTAGGGTATTGAAGGCGGCTGCTTTCCGGTATCGTCCTGGCTCACGACTGTACAAGCTTTCTCCATACAGAGAATTATAAATCTTCGATTGTCTTGCGACAAACGCAACGAGGTCTAGGAAGCCAGCGTCCCGGCATTTCTCCTCAGCAACGCAGACAGACCACTCGATCCACTTTGTCTGTAGGCTCTCAGGCAATTTGTTTATAATCGGTAATAGGCAGTGCAGTGAGTTAATTCCCGCGTATTCTCCGACGTCAGCAAGGGCACTCTTACATCTCTGTAACAATATGTCTAGTTTCAATAATCCGGCTGGATCCCTTTCTCCAACGACCGGCGTCTTCGCCAGCAGTTTACTGCAAGCCTTGGAGGTAATGTGTGGTCTCCCATACAGTTGAAACAACTGTTCACGGGCCAATCGGTAACCACTTAGAGCATCCTTAGTGTAGTGCGACAATTGACGCCGTACCTCAGGTTCACACTGCTGTAGCAAGTAGATCAAACGGGTCGTATCTGACTTTACATGTTGCTCTATATGGGTTTCAAAATTCCGTACAAATTCATGGTAATCTAGAGGGTCTCCGTTAAATTTCATTATTTCTGGTCGTGGCGGTAGAGTAACGTCAGCATTCATTTGTCGATAGTTCAGCACGGCAGGTTCTGTACGCTTACGTGGCGGTGTTTGATAAGCGTCGTCACCATTCGGCAGCGGCCGAATCATCGGTTCTTTATGTGCCTCATGTCGTGGCATCGCACCCACCTCTGCAGCAATCGGTATGTGTTTCGTGGTGGGGTTGACGGCAACATTTTCGATGTGTGGAGTTGGGAGCTGCTCATCCCAAGCACGTAATTCAAGCTCGGCCAACTCTGCTTTGCGCTCAGCTTCTCTAGCCTCTAGTTCTGCACGCTCACGAGCACTTTCAGCGACTTGCTGTGCTTCAAGACGAGCCTTCTGAGCTTGGACATACGCTTCCCGTCAGTTTTGTACTTGACCTAGAACTCCTCGTCATATTGGACGAACGTTGTTATGCCTGGGAGCCTTTTCGGCACTTAGAAGCCATTCAGTAGCCCTCCCTTTAAATTCTAGTTGGCTTTGTACCACACATTGCAGAAGGGGGTGGCCTTGGTCGTTTAAATCTTCTTGCGAGTAAGCCTTTGGCGCGAGGATCATCAACTCGGCGTAGAGGCGCTCAATCTCAGTAATCAGCTCATTCAGTTTTGGACCCATGCTCGAGTCCGTCATTATCACTTCAGCGAGCATATATTTTTGCCGCAGGATAATTTCTATCCGGTCAAAGTCCTTTCTTTCGACAGATTCCATGTCAGCAACAGGAAAGATACAACGATAATAAAGGTTACTGTGACGTAACAGACAGTACCAGCAAAGCAAGTACAAATCGGTACAATAATAAGTTCGGTAGAAATCAGTAACAGTAAATTCAAAATTCAGTAAGTAACAGTAAATTAATCAGTTGGTCAGTAATCAGTAGGTATACCAATAAATCATTAATCAGTAAGAATCAATAAATTCAATATGGAACAGTTGAAAACTTATGTAAGGCCTCTATTTGGTGCGACCTATACTTAATTTAACACCCGAGTCCTTTACATGAAAAACAGTGTTAACGCGCTGGCCCGCACACTTGATCTCACTTGGTGGATGGTAGTTTATTTACTGATGAGTGTTCAGCGTTCAGCGATCAGCGATCAGCGATCAGCGATCAGCGGTTTTCAACTGTTTTTCCGTATATATAGGTCTATTCAAATTCAGTAAAATTGTTTCAGTATGTGTCGGTAGAGGAATCAGTACAAAAAGGGAAAGAAAACCACGAGGTTGCAGGAATATAAAGCATAATAATTATTACTAAAATGACGTCACAATACTGAACATAGACGTTTCAAAAAACATTAATTTTAAGTCAAAACAGATTTACAGATGTTACAGCTGGGTAATCTGGCCCACCATAGGCTTACGATAACTATAACGTTGTGTTCTATTTGACCTTTGGTAATTTGTATTGGAACCCAATATAATGAACTGTGCAGTGTTAGCTAGGTCCAACTGTCTTGCGACAAATGTCGGTCCTATAATCATTTAACTTAAAAAGCGTCACAATAGTCCTCCAAGCTATTTGATCGGTTAAAAGGGAGCATACAATATATACGCCTGTTTATACCATGGGTAGAAAACCGCAAAGGAAGTTATAAAACCTGGGATTTTATCTCATGTTCACTGTCAGGTTGCCGAAGGTATTTCATTGGATAGATTCGGTTAAAACATGTAACGTCTGAGGTATATTGCTAAAGGCAAGTTTCAATATTGCCACCTTTCGGCTGATACGCTACGAATAAGTTAACCGGTCAAATATTTAATTCTAGATTGCATCCTCACACTAAACTTGATATTGGTGCGAATGAACGAAAAGTCGTATTCGTTTACGTTCGGAAAATCTTCCGTTACGAGAGAAATAATCGACCCACTCACTGAAAGAGTGCTCGACGAACACCTCATGACGACGAATGCTGATATTGAAAGGGTGATTAGGGATGTGTACAAGTTTAACCTGCAGCACCCAATAACCCATTTTAAAAACTAGGAGATCAGTGGACGCTTGGCTGCGGGTTCAATTAGACATAGCTTTATATGCTATTGAGTTTGTATTTGATTAAACATGATACCTGAATATCCTCTATAACCTATATTAACCTACATCTGTAGAAGTGTTTCAACTTTAATGCCATGTCATGAACATTTTTCTTGTTTTTGTTGACTTTTGCAAAAGGTTTAAACCTAAACGTAAAAGTACCGCTAACCACAACAAATAAATCATCATATGAAAAAATATTTCATACTTGTAGTGAATAATGAAACCGAAAATATATATTTTATCCGTTTATTCTAGAACATCAAGTCTGCGATGAACATGCTTTACGTTACCTTCTCTATCAATCAAAACATTCATTTGTCCAATTTACCTCAAATAAAACATAATATCAATGTTTGTCGACTTTATTAAAGTTTAAACGAACTTATAACTTAGGTTAGTGTTGAATTGGTAATACACAAAGGAAAAGTATACTGTAGCAAATACAAACGAAAGGCAACTTACAAAGTAATGGACTGAATTTAACAACACTGATAATCAAATAATCAACGGAAAACTCGCACCAGATTGATTAGGCATCCATGGTCATAAATAATAAACTTGAAACAAAAACACCCAATTTGCTATTTTATTTACTCCTTTAAATATTGACTGTGATTACGCAGAGGGGATAGGCCTTTGTTATTGTGAGCAGAGTGGGGTATCTTATAAACCAATAGATGCAAGAAGCTTATTACGTGAAACAAACCGATTTTGGAGTCCGGTCGAAATTGCAGGCTCAAAACTGGTCGCTAGCGTGTCGGTTGTGTCTTTGGGCAAGGCACTTAACGGACATTGCCTGAACCCAACCCAATGGACAAATGGGTTCTAACAAATTGAAAGAACGACTGAATTAAACACAGAACATTGCCAAAGCTCCGATAACCCGACGGTGGGCGTGCGGTGAACTGACGATTGCCCGTGTGTTAACCCGCTTAATTGGTTTTCCCATTCAGTGGGTATACATGAATATTCTATCCTATCATTCGAAATATCGATTTTGCTGATGCATTGTAATCTAACAATTTATGCTGTTGTAATCGGAAATGTCAGCACGACATAGCATGTCTGTCACAATCATGACATCTTCCAATCAGGCGAGGGAAAGCCCCCAACACGCAACCGGGGATTACCCTGGGCTTAATCACCCAAAATATTTTTTGTATATCTAGACCGCGTGATTTAACAATTCTTAAAATTTTATTGCAATTTGATTTACCTTTTGGTCAGTAGGGGGATAAAGTAGCATGCCTGTCAAGAAATTGTTTAAAAAAAACGGACAGAACTAAAATGTGCTCTTTTTTCAAATGACACCCATAATTATTAAAATTCGTACTTTATTCGGTTTAAATATTCAGCAGAAGTAAGAAAATAACAAATTTGTAGAACCCGCCGCCATTTAAATTGTGCAGATCAAACCAACAGGGGTCGTTCGATAAAATGGATTCTATGCTAGGCAACCGCGAACCGCTGATGGTTGCCCCACTTGTCTATATAGTAATATGGTTTGGTCTTAAAATACTGTTATAGTAGATTAGGCAGTGACATATAGTCGATTACTACTGAAACTTAATAATTTGTTTCTTAAACTGATATAAACTAGGGTGCTTTTTAATATATTCAACACCTTATTTATGCATGGACTTGGTATCTAAGGCACCTTAGGCAACCATATTATGAATCCTGATATGAAACTATGCAAATATTGCAGATATTCTGCAGTGTGTGTTATCATTTAATTTTTAGATCCTTACCATCATGTAAAACAAGAACTATGATTTGACAGCAAACTGTTTGATGTTAAGCTAATTAGACTGGCAGACGAGTTGAATATGAATGTGGAAGATTACCTTTCAAGGACTAATTACACTGGGGGGCTAGAACCAACCTTGGAGAACTTGAGAAAGATCACATGGTCGCATAAAATTGCTGTTCCTTACACAAACCTTCAAATTCACGGTGGAAGTCGACTTCACTTTGATCTGAAGCAGCAGTATGACAATATTGTGACAAAACGTGGGGGAGGAGTTTGCTACGAAATCAATGGATTGTTTGTGTGGCTTCTAAGGAAGTTAGGATATAAAGTTAAATGCATTGAGGGCGCATTTTTCTCCGGGAAATTTACCTGTCAGCGCCATCACTTAGTAGTAACGGTAAGGAATTGGTATCAGGTAACTTATAGTTAACCTTAAAATCGAATGTTTTAGGTTGATTTTGATGAACTTGGACGTTACATTGTTGATCCTGGTTGGCTTATGGTCGGACCAATGAAAATGCAAGTTATGTTACCATATGTTGATGGCCATCATGTCTATCGTTTAAGACACGTTCCCGGTGAAAACAATTTTTACTACCTAGAAAAGCACAAGAAAACACTGCTCGATAAAAACGGTATTTCCTTAAAGAGTTCGAGTTAAAACTGCCGTTTCAATTTATTTATATGTTATATCCTTGCATAATAGGCTGTACGAGTCGTCAAAGGGAGTTAAGACTCTTTGTTGTTAATTGAGTTATCCTTATTTAAAGCGACACCACATAAAGTTAAACTAAAGGGTAATGGTATAACAATGTGCATAACCAAACACCACCTCTGCTAAGCGTTGATAGTAAATGGAATGTTAAACCACAGTCAATAAAAATAATACAACATATAACTGGGTTTGGAAGCGAATAAAAAAAGAGATAAAATAATTTAGAGGTTGATCACAATGGTACATTCTTTTCATAATTAAGTAGAACGTTGGTAGTACAATATGATCTTTCCGGTAAGTAAGAAAACGCAAAGGATGTTATCACACGTCAATCGTCAGATTACATTGCGAATGCATAAAGAAGTGTTTTCACATTGATGACCGTCAGATTATCTCGCGCCTATACCGTTTGTTTACAAAGGTCATTGCAGTGAATTGTGTATGATTAGGACTTTACTTTAGTAAAATTTATTTACCCTTTCACCGTGTTTAGGAGATATCCGCTAGGTGTCTTCCATGTAAAACTAACTTACAACTAGTTTCGAAGTTGCAACCCTTCGGCCGAAAGACGTAACAGTAACCAACCAAGCTATTTGATAGGAAATCAAGCTGTAGCTTTATATACGTGTTTGGTCTATTGTCTGGTGCAAACCTCACTGAACAGAGCATAAACCACACAAATGGTTACCAACCCACTGTCAACACCACCTTCCGAATAACAGTCTGACATGCTCAGATAATAGGGTGATGGGCAAACTTTGTTTTCCAGGCGCTGTTCTAAAGCAAGGACCATCAACATGCCACAACGGCCACGGTGTGTGCTACGACGAAGAATGTTTGAAAGAGGATTCGTCTCATTGGCAATTTGAACAACGCATTTGCGACACAAAAGAATATCAGTTAAACGATTTTGAAGACATGATAGACCATCTGTACTCACCAGGTGAAATATTATTTAGTTTATGTTTTCTCCTTCGTTACGGTAATGAAGAAAATAGCAAAGACAAATAAAAAAATGAAAAAGCAGAAGGCTTTCGACGTTAAATTGGAAAATAAAAAACACCCAAAAACGAAAGTCCATTGGTGGCTGGGTAATCTGGACCACCATAGGGTTACAATAACTATAACGTTGTGTTCTATTTGACCTTTGGTAATTTGTATTGGAACCTAATATAATGAACTGTGCAGTGTTAGCTAGGTCCAACTGTCCTGCGACAAATGTCGGTCCTATAATCATTTAACTTAAAAAGCGGTACAATAGTTCTCCAATCTATTTGATCGGTTAAAAGGGATAGCATAGAATATACGCCTGTTTATACCATGGGTAAAAAACCGCAAGGGAAAAGTTATAAAACCTCGGATTTTATCTCATGTTCACTGTCAGGTTGCCGAAGGTATTTCATTGGATAGATACGATTAATACATGTAACGTCTTTTTTTTTTTTTTTTTTTTTTTTATTGAGCTAAGTTTCGAACCCATGATGGGCTCGTTACTCGGACCGTTTTTGTATAGGAGTAGGTATATGTATCGGTCGCGTTAACCATTTGGCCACACGACCGTAATCGTCTGCTAAATATTGCTAAAAGCAAGTTTGAATGTCGCCCGCCACCTTTCGGCTGATACGCTACAAATAAATTAACCGTTCGAATATTTAATTCCAGATTGCATCCTCACACTAAACTTGATATTGGTGCGAATGAACGAAAAGTCGTATTCGTTTACGTTCGGAAAAGCTTCTGTTACGAGGGAAATAATCGACCCACTCACTGAAAGATTGCTCGACGAACACCCCATGACGACGAATGCTGATATTGAAAGGGTGGTTAGGGATGTGTACAAGTTTAACCTGCAGCACCCAATAACCCACTTTAAAAACTAGGAAATTAGTGGACGCCTGGCTGCGGGTTCAATTATATATAGCTATATATGGTATTGAAATTATATTTGATTATACATAATACCTGAATATTCTCTATATTAACGTACATCTCTATAACGGTGTTTCAACTTTAATGCCGTGACATGAACATTTTTTCTTGTTTTTGTTGACTTTTGCAAAGGTTTAACCTTAAACTACCGCTAACCACAACAAATATATATCATTATATCAAAAACATTTCCTACTTGTAGTGAATAATGCAACAAAAAATATATATTTTATCCGTTGATACTAGAACATCAAGTCTGCGATGCACATGTTTTACGTTACCTTCTGTATCAAAAAACATTCATTTTTCCAATTTACCTCAAATAAAACATAATTTCAATGTATGTCGACTTTATTAAAGTTTACACGAACTTATAACTTAAGGTTAGTGTTGAGTTGGTAATACACAAAAGAAAAGTATATACTGTACCAATTACAAACGAAAGGCAACTTACGAAGTAATGGACTGAATTTACCAACAGTTATAATCAAATATATCAACGGAAAACACGCGCCAGATTGATTAGGCATCCATCGCCATAAATAATAAACTTAACACAAAAATCACCCAATTTGCCATTTTATTCACTCCTTAATATGGCGATTGTGATTACGCAGAGGGGATAGGCCTTTGTTATTGTGAGCAGAGTGGGGTATCTTATAAACCAATAGATGCAAGTAGAAATGCTACAAAGAAGCTAATTACGTGAAACAAACCGCTTTTGGAGTCCGGTCGAAATTACAGGCTCGAAACTGGTCGCTAGAGAGTCGGTTGTGTCCTTGGGCAAGGCACTTAACGGACATTGCCTAAACCCAATGGAAAAATGGATTATACCAAATTGAAAGAACGACTGAATTAAACACAGAACATTGCCAAAGCTCCGATAACCCGAAGGTGGGCGTGCGGTGATCTGACGATTGCCCGTGTGTTAACCCGCTTGGTTTTCCCATTCAGGGGGTATACATGAATATTCTATCCTATCATTCGAAATATCGATATTGCTGATACATTGTAATTTAACAATTTATGCTGTTGTAATCGGAAATGTTAGCACGACATAGCATGTCTGTCACAATCCTGAAATTAGTCCGGCCCGATGGTCTAGCGGTTAAGTGCGTTGCCTTTCAATCGAAAGGTTGCAGGTGCGAAACTGGTCGCTAGCTAGTCGGTTGTGTCCTTGGGCAAGGCACTTTACGGACATTGCCTGAGCCCAGCGGATTAATGGGTTCTACCAAATTGAAGGAACGTGTCTATCACATACAACACACTGCAATAGCTCCGGTAACCCGACGATGGGCGCGAGGTGATCTGACGATTGCCCGTGTGATAACCCCTGGGGTTTTCCCATTCACGGGGATAAACATGAATATCCTATCCTATCCTATCCTATCCTCCCAATCAGGCGAGGGAAAGCCCCCAACACGCAACCGGGGATTACCCTGGGCTTAATCACCCAAACTATTTTTTTTTTGTATATCTAGACCGAGTGATTTAACAATTCTTAAAATTTTATTGCAATTTGATTTACCTTTTGGTCAGTAGGGGGATAACGTAGCATGCCTGTCAAGCAATTGTTTAAAAAAACGGACATAACTAAAATGTGTTCTTTTTTCAAATGACACCCATAATTATTAAAATTCGTACTTTATTCGGTTTAAATATTTAGCAGAAGTAAGAAAATAACAAATTTGTAGAACCCGCCGCCATTTAAATTGTGCAGACCAAACCAACAGGGGTCGTTCGATAAAATGGATTCTATGCTAGGCAACCGCGAACCGCTGATGATTGCCCCACTTGCCTATATAGTAATATGGTTTGGTCTTAAAATACTTTTTTAGTAGATTAGGCAGTGACATATAGTCGATTACTACTGAAACTTAATAATTTGTTTCTTAAACTGATATAAACTATAGGGTGCTTTTTAATATATTCAACACCTTATTTATGCATGGACTTGGTATCTAAGGCTCATTAGGCAACCATATTCTAATTCCTTATATGAAACTATGCAAATATTGCAGATATTCTGCAGTGTGTGTTATTGTTAAATGTTTTATATCTTCACAATCTTGTAAAACATAACCTGCGATTTAACAGTAGACTGTTTGATGTTTTAAGCTAATTAGACCAGCAGTTTATGAATTGACCATGAACGTGGAAGATTACCTTTTAAGGATTAATTACACTGGGGGGCTAGAACCAACCTTGGAGAACTTGAGAAAGATCACATGGTCGCATAAAATTGCTGTACCTTACACAAACCTTCAAATTCATGGTGGAAGTCGACTTCACTTTGATCTGAAGCAGCAATATGACAATATTGTGACAAAACGTGGGGGAGGAGTTTGCTACGAAATCAATGGCTTGTTTGTGTGGCTTCTAAGAAAGTTGGGATATAAAGTTAAATGCATTGAGGGTGCATTTTTCGCTGAAGAATTTACTTGTCAGCGCCATCACTTAGTAGTAACGGTAAGCAATTGGTATAATGTGATTTCAATTGAACTTAAAATCGAATGTTTTAGGTTGACTTTGATGAACTTGGACGTTACATTGTTGATCCTGGTTGGCTTATGGTTGGACCAATGAAAATGGAAGTTATGTTACCATATGTCGATGGCCATCATGTCTACCGATTGCGACACGTTCCCGGTGAAAACAATGTTTACTACTTGGAAAAGCACAAGAAAACACTTGTTGATAAAAACGGTAATTCCTTAATTTATAACACATCCTACATTTTTGTATAACACTTTTTTTACAGCCATTTCTTTTATCTTTCTTTTTAACTGCTGTGTGTTAGGTACCACATTGTGTACATGTTATATCCTTGCATAATAGGGTACATTCAATATCTTCTCTAAAGATGTCAGTGAAAAGATATTGATTTGAAGTATGATTAAGACGTTCCTTCAATTTTTGTTAATCCCATTCATACACTGCGTAAAGGAAATGTACGATAATAGCCTTGCCCGAGGACACAATTTACCAGCTGGTGAGCAGTTTCAAATCTACTACCCTACAATTGAAAGGTGACACACTAACCAACCACGCTATTAGGTTAAATAAAGAGCTGGGTCATAATCTATGTTTGGTCAATTGTCTGGTGTAAGCCTTAATCGGCAAGAATCACAAAACTAGTTAATTAACCACCTACCATTAACTTTGGATGAACAATAGACATTAATCACTAAAAAAACAAGAAATGGTTTACCATATTATGTGTATATATGATTTTACTTAAAGAAGCAATTAGGTTACTGTGTATAAACTCTTACACAGAAACTCATAAATGTCCACATAAATATATTTTTTTAGCCAAGCAACCAGCTGGTTTCGATCGCACCATCTGTTAAATGACAGTCTGACATGCTCAGATAATCAGCGAACTGAGCTGATAGTTAAACATTGTTTTCCAGGCGCTGTTCTAAAGCAAGGACCATCAACATGCCACAACGGCCACGGCTTGTGCTACGACGAAGAATGTTTGAAAGAGGATTTGTCTCATTGGCAATTTGAACAACGCATTTGCGACACAAAAGAATACGAGTTGGAAGATTTTGAAGACATGATAGACCACCTGTACTCACCAGGTGCTAGGATTAAAAAAAATATTGTTTAATTTATTTTTGCTCCTTTATTACATTAATGAAGAAAATAGCCAGGATAAATTAAATACCAGAAGCAGAAAAAATTGCAAAACTACAGTAGTTAAAACATGTTAGCTCAAAAATAACAATACAAAAATAATACTACATTTTTTATTTATTGTTCAAAGCGTCCAAAAATTAACCGAACAGTGAGACACAGTGCAAGAGTGAATCTGACTTTTGGGGTTAAAATGGGAAATGATAAACTCCGTAAAATAAATTCTGGTGGTTAGAAACAGGTGCAAGTCTCACCATGCCATATTAAATTACATTAAAAAGTGCATGGCAAGATTGTCCAGGTTACAAAACATAGGTAATTGCAGTGTGTCTATTTGATGTTCAATCAATTTTATTAGAACCCAATAATCAACTGGGCAATGCCATGCATGTGTCCACCACCAACTGGTCAGCAACCAGTTTTGATCCTAATCTTTTGACCTATACTAATCCTATTTATCCGTATGAATACGAAAACGCAAGGGAAGTTTTTATATTTGCAATTGTATCTTGTGTCCACTGTCAGGTTATGGGAGGTATTGCATTGCAGTAAATACTATTGAGACATTGCTTTATTTAATTCAATATACTAATGGGCTCTAACCGGTCGAATATTGTGAATCCAGATTGCCTACTTACACTGCACCTGATAATAATTGGAATGAATGAAAAGTCGTATCCACTTACGTTCGGAAAAGCTTCCGTTACGAGGGAAATAATCGACCCACTCACTGAAAAAGTGCTCGTCGAACACCCCATGACGACAAATGCTGATATTGAAAGGGTGATTAGCGGTGTGTACAAGTTTAACCTGCATCACCCAGTAACCTATTTTAAAAATTAAGATATTAGTTGCCTGCAGGTTCCGTTATGTAGCCTGAAATGTTTATATTTGATAATGTAATAATTGATGTGTGAATATCCTTAATATTTATATCTATGTTTTAACTGTGATGTTATTATTTTTTAGGCTTATATAATCTAAATGAAAACCTAGGTGGGTTAGTGGGTGCCTTTCAATCATGATTCAAAACTGGTCTCTAGACGATTGTGCCCTTGGGCAAGGCACAGAGAACACCGCCTGAACCAGTGATATTTTACCTGTTTTTATTGAATTTTGCAACTGTTGATGACCTTTATTTTAAAATCCATACTAACTATATCAATAATTTTCTCATATCAAAAAACTTTTAAACGAGAAATATACACTTTATCTGGTGATACTGGAAGATCCAGTCTGCGTTGTACATACCTTATGTTACCTTTTGTATAAATTAAACCTTACTTCGGCCGATTTGGCAAATAAAATACAATAGAGTTTATTTTTTGTTGTTTATAACTGCATTTTAATAGAAGACTACAATTTGTGTGCTCATCAGAACATAGGATTTCAGGTGTTTCCCCAGTTAACGAAAGAGGTATATGAAGTGAATAATTGTCAGATTACCTTCTATCCACTGTCAAATACGGGGGACTTAGTGGAATGTTAGTATTGTACAGTTAAGAATTGGTTTTATGTAATTACCTCACCTCACTTTCCCTTGGAAGAAAAAAAATCAAATATCCTCTCCTAACATTGGTCCCCTTACGTCAGGCTTCAATATTAAAGTGTAAAGGCAGTTTTTGTCGCAAGACTAAATAAATCATCATTTTACGATTCAACAGGATTTATTTAGCAGTCCCTTTATAAAAGTCTTTATAAAGAGTCTATCGTGTGGTCGAAACTAGATTTCAGTAAAAAAACATCAAGACACCGAAATTTGTACCAAACGTTTAATCTTGCAATGTAAAAGAATAAATCAAATTTATACAAAGAAATCAAGGCCTAAGATGTACAAATAAAGTTTAAAAATCAATGATAACTTTTCTAAAACCGTTTGGGACACTTGATTGTAAGGTTAATAAAAAGAAGTCAATAAAAGTAAGAATATGCTGTGGCATAAAACATTTAAAAAAAAGAAAATACTGCGTTGTGCGATGGAGAGAGGTCAACCCTGTGGTCTCCCAGGGATGCTGTCGGGTAAGTCAGATACAGAAATAGTGTCAGGACAGTCGATTGAGTTGATGCACCGTCCATCGTATTCCACCATGCCCGCAGGGCACTGGCATCCCGATACACATGGCATGTAACATTGTTCTTCTATCACGCTCGGTGGAAGGTTGGTGTTCGCACAAGTCCGTTTGCATGGGAATCCGCATTCGTCGAACACGTAGCCGAGTTCGGTTGGGCAGTTCAGCGCTGTGAATAGAGGCTGTGTGAGATTTATTGATGGAATATCATCTCTGTGAAGTGTAGTGTGGAGGTAGGTTGGATAATTATTTTTTTACTTGGTTTTGGGAAATGTGGGCAATTTTTAGATCTGTCAACTGTGCAGTGAAGCTATTGCACTGTACTAAATGCGATGAAGACGTTGCTCAAATTTTACTTTAACCCACTTTATACAACATTCACCAAGTGCTATTGTTGCAGCTGGTTTTGATCTAAACACCTTTGAACTAACATTTCGACACTCTACCACATAAGCTGACCCACTTGTTAGTGATGCACTTTCAAGATATTGTTAAAATTAATTTTATAAAGCCTGAATGGGACCTGCAACATCATAATAAAACCAGATGTTGCACTTAAACACGCCAAGTTGTTCAGAGAATTACACATTGTATAGCTCATAGGCAGTCATTACATAGCTCATAGAAGGTCCTTTTGACTGTTTTCATCATATTACTGTAAGATACTAAGCTATCCATAAAAGAATAGTTGAGATATGTGTAGCCTATTGTAACCTAAGGTCACTTGGCGAGTTCATTACCATTCGTATATCAGCATTTGGAAGACGCACAATGTGACATAACTCCATTCAGGGCATATTGGTATCATTGGGACTGTTTTATTAGGTAAACCTACCACATAGAGTTGATGAGCGCCATCTTACAACCACCCCCGCCCTCCTACATTGTGCAGCATACGTCTCTAGCACATCGCAGAGGCAGTAGTCTTCATTGCCACCACATGCACACACATCATTTCTCTTCCGAGGACCTGAAACAAGCAGATTAAAGAATTTTTTCAGTTATTTTGATATATATTAAATTGTTGGGTTTGGTAGAAAATTTGACATTTTTTAGACGATATCAGTTAGATATGCAAAAACCAAAAGTTTGGGTGATAAATCAAGGGCAATTACCCCGGGACTTAAAAACCAAAACGGTATTTTATACCAATTAAAAGAAAGAAAACATTTACTTAGGGTAATTCCCTTAAAAACGAAGATATGTTTCCAACAAGGGGTCGACAAATCAGATTAAAACTTTAAGAATTGTTACATAACATGACCCACACATGTAAAAACAGAAACTTATCTACTAAACCCAGGGGAATTCCCTAAAAACCATAAAAAACTAAATCGGGCTGTTTCGGGAATTTACTTTCTTCATTTAACAACAGCGCTTGAAAAGAAGCTTTAATTTAAAATGTTTGTAGTGAAATGTTCGTAAATTTAAGACGTTTATTCTTTTTTTAACTACACATGGAAAAGAAGTTTGGTTTTATAACTATGGGGCCCATGCGTTTATGCTTGCAAAAACAATCTACATACTCGGTTTATAAAATACAAATTGTGGTTAGGGACCCTGTAGCATGAATATATGGCATACAAAATGTGTTTTACAAATAGTGGTGGCTAAACACGTGGTTGACACTCTCTAGTTCTTTTTAGTTGTTAGCCTGGGGTTAAGCTGGAGGCGTTTGGTATCTAGCCTTAATCTTGGATTGAGCCGAACCGCGAAATAGGCAGACTTACTCTTTGCTACCTAGACGTCTACTATATAAGCAGTTACGTAACTGTCCTTCTTTTGATTTCGGTACAGAATCTAATTCAGGCTTGAACAGATAGATTTATTCTTCAGTTATATTGTGAGTAGCAAATCGGTAAGTTAGTTAAGTTTCTTATGCAGTTTATCTTATAAAACGGAAATATTGGGTTATATATAACGTTCCCTATAAATGCGGAAATCTTGCCTTAAGAGCAAACTGCAAAGTTGCGATACCAGTACACAATAGATTCGTAGTGACATTTGTTAATTACTGTCAAGAAGATGGAAAATTAATTACGCGGTAAAAATATAGAGGCACGACAACAACAGATTGCGGTCGGCAAACACACACGTCGATTAAATAAACACGCATATCAGTTGCTATGTAAAATACATCCTTTATTCCATTTTTTTTTTAAATAAATAGAATCAAAAACATATTGTTGCATAGCGATTGTCCTGCTGCAGAAATAAGAAAGTTCACGACTCAGGTCAGAGCTTTCCATCCGTTGCATCTGCAAAACTAAAACAGGACATTTGGGCGCAAAACAGGCACAACAATCCTGGCGATGTACTCGTCGTAATTACCACGTAAATTACTTGTTAGCAAAAATACGTCGTTCACATACGTGTTCTACAAACAATATAAGTGAGCCTTACATACAAACAATTATATTAATTTCCGAAAGCATCGAGTCATCACAGATACTATGCTAGGCAACCATGAACCGCTGATAGTTACAGTACTTCCCTATACCGTGATATTGCATGGTTGATTGCTTTGGTCTTACAATGCTTTTAATAGTTGATTAAACAGTTACATCTAGTCGATTACTTAGAATTGTTTTTTATTACCTAATTAAAACAAGGGTGCTCTTCGATATCTTAAGCACCTTATTTATGCATGTATTTGGTATCTAAGGCACCTTAGGCAACCCTATTCTGATTCCTTATAATATGAATCATGTAAATATTGCAGATATTCTGCAGTGTGTGTTATCATATAACTCACCATCTTGTAAAACAAGAACTACGATTTGACAGCAAACTGCTTGATGTAAAGCTAATTGGACTGGCAGACGATTTGGGTATGAATGTGGAAGATTACCTTTCGAGGATTGAGTACACTGGGGGGCGAGAACCGACCTTGGAGAACTTGAGAAAAATAACGTGGTCCCATAAAATTGCTGTACCTTACACAAACCTTCAAATTCATGGTGGAAGTCGACTTCACTTTGATCTGAAGCAGCAGTATGACAATATTGTGACAAATCATGGCGGGGGAGTTTGCTACGAAATCAATGGATTGTTTGTGTGGCTTCTAAGAAAGTTGGGATATAAAGTTAAATGCATTGAGGGCGCTTTTTTCTCCGGGAAATTTACTTGTCAGCGGCATCACTTAGTAGTAACGGTGGGGAATTGGTATCGTGCGAATTTCAGTTGAACTTAAAATCGAATGTTTTAGGTTGACTTTGATGAACTTGGACGATACATTGTTGATCCTGGTTGGCTTATGGCCGGACCAATAAAAATGCAAGTTATGATACCATATGTTGATGGCCATCATGTCTATCGTTTAAGACACGTTCCCGGTGAAAACAATTTTTTCTACCTGGAAAAGCACAAGAAAACACTGCTCGATAAAAACGGTATTTCCTTAAAGAGTTTGAGTTAAAACTGCCGTTTCAATTTTCTACAAGTTATATCCCTGCATAATGGGGTGTACGAGTCGTCAACGGGAGTTAAGACTCCTTGTTGTTTATAAAGTTATCCTTATTTAAAGCGACAACAGATTAAATTAAACTAAACAGCAATGGTATAACAATTTGCATAATCAAAAACCACCTGTCTGGCTAAGGCCTAAGCGTTAAGAACAAATAGAATGTTAACTAGAGTCAAATATAACATATACTGGGTTTCGACAACCAACTCTCAAAACTACCTTACGAATAACAGTCTGACATGCTCAGATCATAGGGTGATGGGCAAACTTTGTTTTCCAGGCGCTGTTCTAAAGCAAGGACCATCAACATGCCACAACGGCCACGGCGTGTGCTACGACGAAGAATGTTTGAAAGAGGATTCGTCTCATTGGCAGTATGAAGAACGCATTTGCGACACAAAAGAATACGAGTTGGAAGATTTTGAAGACATGATAGACCATTTGTACTCACCAGGTGAAATATCATGCTTCTGGCATACCATGGACTTAGCAGAGATATTACAATGTGTTCTATTTGGCGTTCGGCCGTTTTTAGTAGAACCCATTATAATCAACTGTACCCAGGCGTTATTAGGCAAGTGACCTACCCACCACCATCTGACATTGAATATACTTTTGTTTTATCCCTATGAATAGTTAAGTGCTAGGAACGTTTTTATACTTATACCCACCGTCAGATCACCGAAGGAATTTCATAGGGTAGATAAGCTTGATACTCTGCATTTTTGTTCAATTCTCTTAACCCCTGCGCTCAGGTAGCCTATTGTGTGCTAAGTGTTAGTTTTAATATCGCCACCTTTCAGCTGATACGCTACAAATACTTTAACTGGTCAAATATTTAATTCCAGATTGCATCCTTCCACAACACTTGATATTGGTGCGAATGAACGAAAATTCGTATTCGCTTACGTTCGGAAAATCTTCCGTTACGAGGGAAATAATCGACCCACTCACTGAAAGGGTGCTCGACGAACACCCCATGAATACGAATGATGATGTTGAAAGGGTGGTTAGGAATGTGTATAAGTTTAACCTGCAGCATCCAATAACCTATTTTAAAAACTAAGAGATAGATGATTTTGTGGTTGCGGGTCCAATTATGTATATCCCCGTATGGAAATGAGCTTGCATTTGGTATATATATATATAGCAATGTATATTGCAATAAATTGACGTGCACGCCTAAATTTATAATATAAGCATGTGCACACTTAGACTGTAAGCGCTGCACAAAATATATCCTTAAAATTCGAAAAACATGCAAATCAACGGTCTGGACTACTAATATTCCAATTAGGTAGTTGACTATGCAAACTGTACTTTGGTTGGCATACGAAGTTGATTTTATTATTAAACTACATATAAAAAATTGGTGTACATTAATGTCCTTCTACAATCACATAATGT
>CH002458.1:240498-250985 GCA_000149265.1 Ciona savignyi | reverse complement strand
CACACTCGGCAGCTGGGCATGGGGTGTGTATGCATTGCACGGTGCCTTGCTGAGGTAAACAATCGGTTGACTAGCTTGCGTGGACTTGTAGTGACATACTTACACTACAAACGCACAGATTACACTTGTTCATGGAATCAATGAAGCGCTCGTTATCGCTGTAGGTCACCCCCATGTAGTTACAACTTTCGCAGAGTGGGCATCCACATTTGTTAAATGTCGGATTGTGGCAGGCGACCTCTTCACACGGCCGACTTTCGCATTGGATGTTCCCATCCTGGAAACAATAACAACAAAAAGTTTGAATCGTCCACACAAATTTATATGAAGGGGATCGTGAAAAGTTAGATCTATTTCCTTGAGCATTGCCTCAACCCAGTAGATTAATGGGTTGTACTACAACTAAAAGAACCTCTCAGTGATATTTCTGTAATAGCTATGTAAACCTGATGGTGACCACAAGGTATTCTTATATTTGCTTGTGTGATAACACCCTTTGCATTTTTTAATTATAATAAAATGAAACAAGAATATAATACATCACAAATCATTAATATTATATATCTTTCAGGTGGTAGCATACACTACAAGCACCAAACATCCCACCACCACAAAATACCTCGCAAATGCATGAGTTGCAGGAGTTCTCGGGGTCGATCACTTCATCCCCTTCTTCAAACACTTGCTGATTGAAGAGACAACGCTCACACAAGGGGCAACCACAGGTGTCCAGAGTGGGGTGGGTGCAAGTGGATGAGGGGCATTGCTTACGTCCACACACCACATTACCATCCTGTAACAGTTGGTGCTAATTAAGCTGCTGCTAGTTTCGAACTCCTGACCGACTTGTCACCATGATCATTATTTTCTATACAATTGCTGTATATAGAACCCTGTGCTGACTGGTTATATATGCTGCCATATGGTGCTGGAAAGGGAAATTAGCTAAAAGGATAGTTCGCTGAAAGTGCCCGGGACATCATTCTTAAAGTGCTGATATTGAAACCCGCCACAAGCTGGTCGGTTGGGTCTTCATGTTTAAAACCAAGAGGATGTTGACTAAGACAGTGTTTTATCTTATAATATTAAGGAATTAATAATTTAATAATAATAAAACTGTGAAAATCTTATTCAATGCACTGCAGAGCCCAAGTACCACGACTGTGCGCACAAGGCGATCTGATTATAACAATGACGTATTCAAAGACACAGATTTTCCTTGAATTATCCGGCAAATATTATATATAACAATGTGAATTAGCCTGCCTTTGAAATACAAATCCATTTAATAAGTTTCCCCTATTTTTATTCCATTGTTACTGAAGACAACCATAAAGTTATACGACCCCTGCTGGGTGGCACCACAGAACCAACCTGGCAGTAGCACTGCGAGCAACGTTCATCCTCAGGATTCGTGAACGTCTCACGGTTCCTCCTTGTTACTCCATTGTACGAACATCCGGAACAGACGGGGCAGTCACATGACCCGATGGATGGGTTGCTGCAAGTTCCAAGAAAAAATGTTTAAATCGACAATTATTATTTTAGTCTTTTAATAACCCTGCACATATTTTTTTTTACTGAGCCAAGTTTCGAACCCATGATAGGCTCGTCCGTTTTTGTATAGTAGTCGGTATATGTATCGGTCACGCTAACCATTCGGCCACTCGACCGTACAATTGTTGATAGTTTTGAGTTGCGCCCGTTTTTTAAAATAGGCCCGTATTGTATATCTCAGTCCAACCATTAATTATCTTTTTATAATCATTGGTCCAACCGAATAGCTTGGTGGCTTAGTGCGATACATTTCAGTTGAACGGTCATTAGATATTTGCGAGTTAATCTGACGATTGTATGTGTAATAACCCTGCACATATTGGTACCAAGTAAATTATTATGCATGGATATACTTTATTTGTTTTAATATATACATTTATTTATCTAATTCTAATTGTTTTAATATTTATATTTATTTATATTGTGTGGGAAACTCGGCCAATCTGTAAAGTGGTGGGAATGAAACTAGCCACAAGCTTTATTTGGTTCTGTTCTTAGGGGTGGGATTTAGCAGAAATTTCCCTAACCCGGTGGAATAATTGTGGATTAAAGTAAAATTGGTACCAATTTAATTTGAACATATCAATGTTATGGAAAAATTGGATAACATTTATTTAGGAGATATAAAAACATTTGATGGAAAAATTGGTAAAATTGAATGTGAAGATGTTAAAATATCTTATGAAAAAATTGGTAAAATTTAACTTGAAGAGAATAATATATTTAATAAAAAAAAACAGACCTGCATGCGACTTCAGCACATGGCTTGTTCACACAGCTGACTGTTCCTTTCGAACAAACGCATGTCAAGCAGGTGTTGTCGTGCGATGCGAAGATAGCCCCATCGTCGTATGTGCTGGACCCGAATTGACAACCGTCGCATGTTGGGCAGCAACCACCCTGGGGAAATGTTTAGTTTAAGGGGAAGGGATAAGGTCTATATTGGCACCTGGGCACTAGAGTAACTGGCAGCATGATAATACCTAGTCATTGGAGTAAAAGGCTTTATGCTGTATTTCTGGTCCCAGAGAATTACCATAAACCAAACCTTTACATATGTAACTAAATCAGTAAAAGAAGTCTGGATTGTAAACAACACATTGTAATAGACAACTTGACTGCTTGTTTGATAATACAATGTTCTTTTCCATTTAGGAGATAAAAAATAAATATTAAATATTCGACCTTAATCATATAAGAAAGACAGTTACAATCCCCAGCCTTTTGTTGGTATACCACATGCCCACAGTATGGTTCGCCTGGGTTACAGTATGTAATGCAAGTTTCAATAATGCTCAAGGATAAGCCCAGTGTTACAGTATCACAATCGTGATGCCGGTACAAACCTAAAATACCAAGCATTCAGTGCTGCACGTCAAATCATTGTGAAACTCACCACAGGTGTGTCTGGGTGGGTGCAAGCTGGTTCACTACAAACCACCCTCTCACACCCCACGTTGCCACCGCTGCAAGTACATAGTTCGCACGGGTTTTCAAATGATTCAAAACTCGAACCGTCGTGATATGAAATGCTGTTGTAGAGACAACCTGAAAAAAAACAATATATTAAAACTGTGTGTTAAGCAACATCGCCAACCGATTAGGTTTTGTTTCACGAGATATGAGCCGGCTAGCTGCTTCAAACAAAGTTAGTAGTTAGTTTTAAAACACAACACTGCAAAGTGTTGGCAGGTAATTGAAGACTTTTATCTTATACAACACAATGCAATTACTTTGACAACTGAACTGTTTAAGGAAATAATCAGACGATACTGTTATAATATTAAATCTTTTAACACATCAAATCCAGAGTTAGCAGAAAGATCCCCTAATGCGGATTTCATCTTATGCCATAACAAAAAAGACACACCCATTCTTGTAATACCATAATAAATGATTAAATAAAACACGACACAACTTACCTTCACAAGCAGGACAACACCCCTTCATAGTAGGATGGCTGCATGACGGGACTGGACACCTCCTTGCACGGCACACCAGGTTCCCATTTAGGCATCGACAGACTTCACATGCGTTAGATGAACTGTCGGGAACTACATCCCCGTTCTGATAGTCGACATGGTTTATGCGGCAACCTGAAGGGATACCACTCATCAGGCAACATACCACTTAATATAAGGATTAATTAATTAAGCACACACTGTTTTATCAACAGCAACTTAACTGTGGGTTAGAGATATATTACTGAGCTCCTAAGAAAGTTACATGACATTGCTACTACCAAATGGTATCTATTAGGTGGTTTAAATTGGATGTCTTTTCCGATTATCAACACAATGTAATAGCTCCATCAACTTGACTGTGTGCATGACATCCAAATTGAAAGTTATGCTGCATTATTTCAACTGTTCATAGTTTAACTTATTTGAATATGAGCATGAGATGTATTACTGAGCAAAACACTACACAAAGATTTGCACCCACCTGTACACGACCTACAGCAACCATCCTTGACTGGGTGGGTGCAGGTGGTGGGGTCACATGAGATGGGTTTGCATGTCACACTCCCCGATGCACAGCGGCACTGGCGACAACCATCCACGAACCTCTCCTGGTCGGCGTACTCACGATCGTTGTGAATGCACTGGGTATCGGGGCATCGGGGGCAGCAATCACCCGCTGGGTGAACAGGGTTGCTGCAACTAAGCGCTCGGCACTGACCTAAGCGACATCGCACATTGCCATTCTGTGATGACAATGAAGTGGTAAAATGTGTAGTTGTATGTCTTGAATCAAACTGAAGATCATATGTCGAAGAGCTGCTAATGTTTAGTATTATGTGTGGCTTTAGTTGGAAAAACTGTAACTAAAAATTCACATTTTAATTGTTAATCAACCCAGCACACAATATGACCAAACACAGTCCTTGGTAGCACTAGGACCAGCCCTATGGGCTATAGAAGGACCATTACTGCACCCAGGAGCTATCACTGATTCGGGATTAAGCGGTCAAGTCATCCAATAACCCGGGGAAGCTGACAAGATGCTTAAACAGAATAGATAAGAGTTCATGAGATTTAAAAACTCCAAAAATTCACCAACTGGTTTCACCGAACGCAACTCACAATGCATGAGCACGATCTACACTTGTCACGATGGTGGGCAAAAACCTCCCCGTTGTCATGACTACGGCCGCGATAGTGACATCCATCACAGTTGTCGCGACAACAACGTCCGTCAGTGGGATGTGAGCACTCGGGGGAGCTATTGCACCGCTCAGTGCAATTCAAGTTGCCATCTGAAAATAAACATGGTTTAAGGGGATATTTATGTTTTGTTCACGCAGGAATAATCACATGGGTATAGGAGGCATAATCACATGTGCAATAGTCGGATTAGCTTGTGCACACCGCGGCTACCGCAGCCTTTTGTAGCGTGTCCTGTACATATTTTCAGTTCATACCCTTAAACCACCAGGTTCAGGCAAAGGCATTCTTTGGTAATTTAAAGTTTCCTTACAGTAAAAAATGATTAGCAAAATGTTTGAAAATGATATCATCGAATGACCAACAAATTAATTCAAGTTTGATAACAAAGTTACTTACCCTGGCATGAGCATGTCAAGCAGGGGTTAGTTGGGTGAGGGGCACTGTCTCCCTCCTCCACCTGGCTGGTTCCAACCGTGCACGATGTGGGGCAACTGGGGCAACACGTGCCATCCTCGTGGATAGGTGAGGTGCACGATAATGCAGGGCACGGCCGGCTCCTGCACGCCACATTCCCATCCTAAGTATGGAAACATGATTGTGAGTTTAGTATCCCATCCATGATGGAAGGTACCGGGTTCAAATCTCTTTGGAATCTGATGGAATTCTGTCATGGAATATTTTCCTTTAGCCAAATAGCCAAACACACATTGTAAAAGCTCCAGCACTGGATGATGAGAACAAATTGTTGACCATTTTTTAGGACAAATCTGGTGATTGGAATGGGATACTCATAATGTATCCCCATGAATGAGAAAACAAGGGAGCGTTCTCTTATTATAAATCATCAAATTGCCTCTTACCCACTGTCAGGTTACAGAAGATAATGCAGTATGTTAAATGATAAAGAGAGTCCTTTAGTTTAATACAACCAATTTGTGCCAATGGCACAACCGACCAGCCAGCGACCAGTTTTCTGGAATCATTCAGCTGGAAACTGACAAAAAAGCTGCATCTGCCAACAAGATTGACACATGACATTACTTTCACACTGGTTCATACCTGGCATTGGCAGATTCGGCAGGGCTCGGTTGGATGGGGGAATGTTGTTGTTGACGAATAAGTGTGGCCGTCTAGTTCACACATCTCACATGTTCTGCAGCACGAGCCACTCAGCTAAGAAAAATTTGTTTTTAAAAAGTTTACTTCTGTAAACTACTCTAATTACTATAGTTTTTCGTTTAATCCTGCCCTTTTTAAATCCATTTACAAAAACTGTGCTTTTTAAAATAAAGTAGCAAAAAAAATAAACAGTTTAACCCATTTAATGATTTTAAACACTAAACAGTTTAATCTAAATAAATGATTTCAAACAAATACAGACACAAAAATATTTTTAACGGTGCAAAAGTGCCATATTTGGTAAAACAAGTTGATATAATTACAGGTTAAACTTTAAGTTAGCTAACTCAGTTTATGTTATACCAAGAAAAATTTTAGTTTGCTTTTGGAGTATAATTTGCACCCCTGGCACCCTTATCTTGACGCCTATGACTTCAAAGAATCAAACGAAGTAAAACGTAAATTGTTAAAATGAAGTATAGACAAATGGTATTCTGATGATTTCTCATGGCCAATGCCTCTTGTTATAATCCATGAAAACTTGATAATCCTGAAAGGGTCAAGTATCTAGTTAGCTTTCACCTGGATATTGGCAGAGTGGATACATGATAGCTCCAGGCGCAGGAGTTACAGGTCTACATTCCTGGTCCTAGCATGGGCAAATTCATACTATTGTATTATACAGTCCAATGATAATTCTGCACGAACCTTTGCTGGATGTGAGCATGGGGCAGTTGGGCAGGTCGGCGATGTGCAATCCACTTTCCCTCCGTCACACGCACAAGTTGTGCATGAGTCAGCGTACCAAATCTCCCCAAATTCATACTCCTCGCCATCGTGACTACACACTGTGGGGATGTTGTTAGAAATAATACATCAGACTTTTTTTGTGCACACTGCTTCCCTGTATTTTTCCTGCTTAATTTTTTTACACACCTGTGCTAATAGTCTTTAATGTACCAAAGGAGAGAAAATTAAACTAAACTAAATAAATTGACCATAAAAAATGACAGTTGGCAGAAGGTCATCTGATTTTTGCTCATAAAATTAAAAGATATATTAAAACAGGTTACTCATTTTTTATCTTAATCCAACGATGTTTGATGTTAGGTTTAAAGGAAATAAATTTACAGGATATTCATGTCATATTTTTGAGAAGAGTAATCATACAGGCAATTGTCAGGTGACCTCACAAATATATAACAGAACGTAATTACATGAATATTGTCGGATTACCTTGTGTCCACAGTTGGGTAACTGGAGCAATAGCAGTGTGTTGTGTATAATTAAGAAATTCTTTTAGTTTTAGTTAAACTAATTAATCCACTCGGTCCAGGAGATGACTGCTTTGTGCCACCAGCTACTATTTAACTCTTAGGAACAAAACCACCAGGCACTATTTAAGAACAAACAACTGAAATTGTTTTAACAATTTAATGGTAGACATGGACATATAAGAACTTGGGATATTCAGGTTTATTATCATGGATGGGACAATTTAAACTTTATGCACAGTTTATTTCAAGAAACTTTTCTCCCATAACAGCCAGCATAGACACTGTATCCCAGAGTGCACCACATACAAATATTGAGTTTTCAATTTTTTGAATAAATACCTTGACAGACTGGACAGCATTGCCCAGGTAGATTGGTTGGGTTATGACAGGTGATTTGAGGGCAATCAATCGAGGTGCATTGGACACCACCGTCCTGTACCAAAGAAAACTAATCATCAAACTTGGTGAATTTATATATTATTCGGCATTACATGGAAACATGAACTAAGTTTTGATACTTACATTTTCTCTTTTAAATTTGGAAAAAAAGGTAGTCACAAAAAATAATCGTAATCGTCAGATTACCTTAAATTAATATTTTGTTTCACTCTAACTTGTTCACTGTAAATTAAAAAAATGATCTGTTTATTAAAGGTTTTGGCCTGTGCCGCATTGTATTTTTTTTTCTTATTAATTTATCTAACTAAAAACAAAGGGTGCAACTGACTCAGTGACTTTTCGGTATTTCGCTGAATCCTTTGCTGTACATTACTTTTTTGTAAAATTGTGATGTCAGCATAAATTTAAAAAGACAGACAATTCACTAACATCTGACTTGGATTCAATCACTTTTGGGCTGACAGCGAATGAAAACAAATAAAGTTAAATATTACTTGGCAAATACAGGAGATGCACGCCGAGGAGCCGACAGGGGTGAAGCGCTCTCCGTTGCGGTAATTCCTTCGCTCGTAATCGCACCCATCGCATGTGGCACAGCACTCACCCGCCCTACGCCCCGCATGGGTGCATTGCACACTGGGGCATTCCATTCGTCGGCAGCTCACTTCACCTGCCTGTAATTCGGGTAATCATGGGTGAAAACTTGTTTACCAGGATGGAAAGTGCATTTTGTAGTATATGCATGGTAGTCTGATTACAATTACAATGTCCTATTTTGAGTTTATATCAATATATTCCCCTTATTCAGTACAATTTAGCTCACATCAATCACATCAGAAAAAAACCAGATGCTGGATCTACAATTTTCAGAGCAAAAATTTTACATGGAGCATCCATGAATTTAGAGCTTTGGATGCAATTAGCAAATTACACTAAGTTAACCCGACGGTGGAAACAAGGTAACCCGACGGTTGCTAATGTGAAAACGCTCCTTACATTTTCCCATTCACTGGGATAAGATATAATTATCCTATCCTATTACAGTAATGTATACAGGGGTTACCTGGCATGTGCAGGTCAGACAGGGATTGCTCTGCGATGTGAACGAACGACCGTCTTCGTAACTGCTCCCCTCGTGCACGCAGCCAACACACCTGCAACACAACCCTTAAAATCCAACCCAGCAACGCAAGCTACATACCTTGGACAGCATTCCCCATTGCGTGTCACAGGAGAAGGGCAGGATACCGCCTCACACACTTGTTCACTGCATTCCACATTTCCTCTCTGTAACAAAAATAAAATATTTTCAACTAATTGCAGAAAAAACATAACTATTTTTAACTAGTTTCAGAAAAAACTTTTTTCTTTTAATAAGACAAAAGCATAAATATTTTCAATGTGTTGACGAAACCATAGAAATTGTTGCAGAAAAAGCCTGTACTATTTGAACAAAGATTAGCTGATGCATTTACAACAGGTATTTATATTTTAACATTACTGCATCGTTAAAAATAACATAAAAATATTTTTAATTTCCATCTTTTTTTCTTTTTCTATTAATATTAATGCGCATTGTAATTAAACTATAAACTGAAGCTTATAGACCAGTACAAATCACTAAATAAAAAAAATTGTTTTTATTTTTACCGGAATTACTCTCTAAATCTACCCATATCATGCCTGGTAGCAAAAGTTTTCAAAGCAAAATAATTGGGATAATTTATCTCCGGAGGGCAGGAAATCCACAAATGCTTTAACCACAAAATTTAGTATTTTAGTGTTGTTTGTTAACCAGTTTCTTAGGGAGAAAACTAAGCTGGGTGGATATTGAATCTGAAACCTTTGTGATTGGACCGACCTTCTCAAACCTTCATACTACAGTGCCAAACATTATAATCTTGTTGAGTGAGGAATATATTGGCAGGAATAGATAAAGGAAAGTACCGAGCAAGTGCATTGTTGGCAAGCATCCTGGGCCACTACGGTCTCCCCATCCACATACACGACCCCATGGTATGCACAACGTGCACATGTAGGGCAACACTGGTCCACCATCGTCGCTAGGTTGTCACAAGTCACATCCGGGCACACACGACTGGAACACCGGATGTCACCATCCTGTAACCATAGAAACCATTGTATAATAATAGATGACTGGGGTAAAATAGAATAATCAAGTTTTTATCCCTGTAAATAAAAAAATGGGTTTCATTACAGTGTGTAATACATATAATCAAAGACATTTTTAGGTTTAATTATCTATTAGTTTCAAGCGATGTACACTACGGTGTCCAAGTAAACAACTCTCTAGGTAGTAACTGGTTTTAATTCCATAACTTTTCGGCTACCTGCAGTGACCAATGCTCTCTCACCCACTGAGTTAACGCTCTTACCCACAAGCCTATAATTATGTTTGCAACCGGACATTTTGATTATGTTGCATCTTTGTAATAAATGAAACATTAAGCTAAAAAGGTACCTTGCAGGTGCACGTCATGCACGGGTTGCCGCGTTGCTGCCATGACGACCCAGTGGTCCATTGTTCCAGGCCGTCTGTGCATCCACGACACTGAGGGCAGCACTGACCGGGTGGCCGATGCTGGTCCAAGCATGACACGGGCGGACACGTCACTCTTGTGCACGTTACGCTTCCTCTCTGTCATATATTAAACAATTGTCAGCGTAATTGGCAAAGAATGAGTGGGATATACGAGGCTCGGTAATGGAAATGTTGATTTTTTGTACTTTAAATTAGCCATAACAGCACGTTTAGGAGATTTTTTATAAGTGTGTTTAAAAGCAAATTTTCTTATAGAAAAACTGCTCTATATCGATTTAAAAGTTTAAATGAATGCACAAGGTTTGATCATGATAGTTTGCACAGATGACTTAGAAAAACAAGCTAATAAGCGACTTTGTGACATCACAAGTAGACTTATAAAATCATTAAAACAAATAAATT
>CH002458.1:229970-240398 GCA_000149265.1 Ciona savignyi | reverse complement strand
GTGGCTGATGCGACTTAGACGAACTGATTTGGGATCTAGACCGGTCAACGGAGCGGCAGTTGAGGAGCACTGCTCTAGACGACTGAGCTAACCAGCCATGCATGGACAAAGCAAGCAGCTAAGAGTAGATACCAACCTGACAGACACATTGTTGACATGGATCACGAGAGCTTGTGAAAGTCTCTCTATCTCTGTATATTGTTCCATGGTAGGAACATCTCATACATTCCTTGCAACACTGCCCCTCTACCTTCACCCCGTGGCTGCATGTCCGACATGGGATAATCTCCTGGCACTGCACATTCCCTCGCTGCAAATGTCAGTTGGTTAAATTAAGTGAGGACCATAAGCATATGTAAAGTCCATTTATTGGCGTTTTGTATTGCCCTATTTTGGCTCAGGATATTCTAAATTTAATGTATTATGTTTTACATACATATGCAACATATTTAATCTGTTTTTTTAAGCAAATTATAAATTAAATTTGTATTTAAAAAACATAAAAACTAGGAGGAAGTGTTACTTGACAAAGGCATCTCTGACAGCCATTGGCTGTTGTCCACACTTGTAGATTTCGGTATACCAGGTTGCCATGGGAACAATCTTCACACTGGGGGCAGCACTGAGCAGAATGTTGGATCGGATTGGGACAATTCACCTCTGGACATCTTGGTTCGCTGCATTTCACATCGTTGTTCTGAACAAATTCAATCAAATTTAACCTTGAATTATATTAGGGAGAACTAATAGTTGAAACCTCGACTTATAGAGAAATCAGGGTTGAACTAATAGCCGAAAATATGATGTTTTATACCATTTTCAGATCACTACTAACGCCGTTGATTTTAAACTACAGTAAGGTAAAAAATTTTATTACTCACCAACCCACTTTAAAGATGTAGGGATTTTTGAAAGATT
Organism: Ciona savignyi; assembly: GCA_000149265.1. NCBI lineage: Eukaryota > Metazoa > Chordata > Ascidiacea > Phlebobranchia > Cionidae > Ciona > Ciona savignyi. The sequence goes on along the minus strand of CH002458.1, from coordinate 239,480 downwards.
CAACATAAACATCCAAATAAACACATTAAAAGAATCTACCTGACATGTGCAGTTGAGGCATTGATTGCGAGCAGAATTGAAAGTTTCACCGTTTCTATGGAGTCTTCCTTCGAAGGTGCAACCTGTGATGAGGATTGTTACACTGTGTTGAGTAATTGCACAACCTATGCTTGCACATTCTATATGGACGTGAACATAGTCACGTGACCAACTCATTAGAATTTATGTGTGACAAACCCATGTATGACTAACCCATGTATGGCCAACCAATTCAATTTAACCACCCATGACTACTCCCCAAAAATCGTAATAGCTTTAGAAACTGGAGCGCACCCATGATCCAACAATAATTGTGTAAAAATGTATGAGAGGGTGACCTACCAAGTAGAATACCAATGACCAACTATAAGAACTAGTATTAGGAAAGTAGTTTAAACACTAAACACATGCAATGCATGCACATTCAAGCCATGCGTAAACGACAAAAAGCAAAGCAACATGTAAATAAATGAAATAAAATACAACATAAAATTTGGAAAGAAGAAATCCCAACTAAGCACAGTTAACAAAAGTCTCAACATACCTTAAACTTGATATCCATCTATTTGGCTGGCACGGTGTAAAATTGTCTACAGTTATCAAATATATCTAAGTCCTGATAATATCAAATTTGGCAAAATTTTAAAAATTTCATTTGAAAGGCGATAAATAGTACTAAAGTATAAAATACTGTTCAACATTGAAAGGCAAATTGCACATTGGTATAAAATGTCGCATTTCATGCATTATATGAAGATATCACAGAATGAGATCATATGCGTATGCTGCTTGATCATTTTGGTATTCATTATATTCAACATCCGTAAGTTGCTCATAGTCATCAACAAGTGGGTCATGATCATCAACTAGTGGCTCATGATCACCAACTAGTTTCTCATCATCACCAACCAGTGAGTCATGATCAATAAATGGCTCATAGTCATCCATAAGTGACTTGTAATCATCAACTAGTGGCTCATGATCATCAACTAGTGACTCATGACCATCAACTGTTGACTCATTATCATCAACTGTTGACTCATTATCATCAACTGCTGACTCATGACCATCAACTGCTGACTCATGATCATCAACTGTTGACTCATTATCATCAACTGCTGACTCATGACCATCAACTGCTGACTCATGACCATCAACTGCTGACTCATGACCATCAACTGTTGACTCATGATCATCAACTGTTGACTCATTATCATCAACTGCTGACTCATGACCATCAACTGCTGACTCATGATCATCAACTGCTGACTCATGATCATCAACTGTTGACTCAAGATCATCAACTGTTGACTCATGATCATCAACTGCTGACTCATGATCATCAACTAGTGACTCGTGACCATCAACTGTTGACTCATGATAATCAACTAGTGGGTTATAATCCATAAATGGCTCGTAATCATTTAAAAGTGCCTCATGATTATCAATGAATGGCTCATGATCATTAACTGGTGGCTCGTAATCTATAAATGGCTGATAATCATTTAAAAGTGCCTCATGATCATTCATGAGTGAATCTTGATCATCAATTAGTGACTCATTGTCCATGATTAATAGTTCATTGTTCACGTGATAATCATTTTTCATGTGAAGAGTTTCAGTGACAACATCTTTGTCTTCATAGCTGACGTCATAATATGAATTGTTATAATCATAATCATATGAATCAACAACGCTTGCTACGATGCTCATCTCTGATTGGCTGTTATTTGGATTGCTTGCATTTGATTGGTCGATTCGTAGTGAAATGTTTGCATGCTTGCTGTGATTGGCTGAATTGTTTGAACACAAATTGTGGTTAGTTTGTGCGTTAATTCACGTTCTTGATTAATTAGTGATATTAATCAATGGATAATAAATTAGCATGCGAACAATGCTCATGCATACCCACCAACATCGCACACTGGACAACAACTTCCAGCCAGTCTGTGTTGGTTGACGCAGGACAACACAGGGCATTGTTGGATCACACATTCAATGTTCCCAAACTGTGAGAGTTATGTAAAGAATAGGATACTGCGTTTATCTCCACTAATGGGAAAATTAAGGTGATACTAAAACAGCCACTCATTCTGACCTCGTGTTAGGTTACAAAAGTTATTGTGGTGTGTTGTAAATATTCAATACTTCGTCACTATTTTAGTCAGGAAAATAATTCACCGGGCTAGAGCAATGTCCAAGTTGCTTGCTCGAGTATACAAGCCATTACAAGTTTTCGATCCGGCAATCTTTTAACTTTTAGTAAGCACTCCAACTGACTGCGCTGACCGGCCAGTATCAATCACTAGTACATACAAACCTAACACTATCATGCAAAAATAGTGGTTGGGCAGAATTGAGCCTGATAACTGCTGTTACTATGCAAATGCACCATATACAAATGTAAATATTGGGAATATAGTGGAGCAAACAACCAAGGTAATTTTGAGCCACAGTTTCTCCTGTGTTTTTTCATTCCCTGAACAAACAAGACCACCCTTCAAACTTACCGCACATGAGCATTGCGAACAAGTATCGTTCATAAAGTTCTGGCCATTCCTGTAGACTCTACCGTTTAAAGAGCAATCCTGGCATGTTGGGCAACACTGGGAGTTTTCCTTGTGTGGGTGGGAACACTGGACCACTGGACACTCAACTGCCCGGCACTGCATTAAGCCTCGCTGTGAAGAAATAAAATGATAATGCGGAACGGAGAATAAAAACACGGCACATACCTGGCATCTGCAGGTGTGGCAGGGGCCCATTGACCATTCAGCCCCTTCGGCATGCCTACCACACGAGGTCGGGCACGAGGGACAGCAATCACCAGGAAGCATCATTGGGTTAATGCACGTCGGGGTCGGGCAGTCACCCACCACTGATGTGCACGACACCGAGCCTGAGTCGCACATGCATCGCTCGCATGAGTTGGGTTGGAACTGCACACCATCCCGATGAATCTCGCCACCATAATCACAATCTGCAGATATTGATGGTGATAATATGTGCTGCAGGTAAAAATTGCTGACCAGTAAACCTGTACTTTATATTACTGTTGTGTAATGTGCAGGCCAGTCATCTATATCGCTGTTTAAGACATTAACTTTTAGCTGACAGACCCATGCACAACCATTAAGTTATTCTACTGACTATTTACATAAAGAACATGTCTGCAATTACAATAGTAGCAGATAAAGGATACCACTTTATGGTAGTTCTTTTTATGTTAGGATAAGACGGTTACTAGTAATTTAAAAACTATAGCTTGCTATATGTTTTTAAAATCTGAGTTCCATGCTATTGGTTTTTGTTTGCCAATAAACAAAATTATCGTTCATGCAATTTATTATTATACATATAACTATACATTTGGAGTGCAAGAAAAAATAGCTAGTATAAAAATAGGCAGAGCATTTCTGTGACATTACACCTGATGGTTCTTTGGGGAAACACCAGGATCAGGAATGTAAGCCCAGGGGACACATTACTTCAGTACCCAGTAGCGGTCCATCCAGAAAATAGTGGACAAATCTGTCAGCTGGCCACAAAAGAGTGACTAGGTTCTTGACCGTGATAGATAAAAGCACAAACCAGATTGTATTAAATACAAACCTACAACATCGGCATTAAAATCACAACACACCTCGGCACGATGGGCAACATGTCCCAGTTATGATAGAGGGATGGGAACATTTAGTGCTTGGGCACATCATCGGGGTGCATTGTATCATTCCACTCTGGCAGGTACACACTTTGCAGCCCTCTTCCCACGTGGATGCCTCCATATGCACAGTCTCATCCATGTCAATGCAACCTGTGTAAGGACATGATGCTGTGTTACAACACATGAACATAATAAATTAAAACTTTGGTAGTATAGTAGCTCATTCATAGTGTGTGGGAACGTCAGACACAAGGTGGTGGAAACGAAACCAACTTGCTAGGTGGTTGTTTACTTGGCCAAGGGACTTGGTGGATATTGTTAAAATCTAGTAACTATTGGAGTAGAACAAAAATAGAAGCAATGTTTCTATTATATACAACACATTACAACAGCTCTGATAACTCGACTAAATGCACAAAGTACATTTGCTCATGTGATAAGTTTTATATCGCTAAAGTTGAAATATCTGTTATTAAATTGAAACAATATTTTAAACATTAAACAAGACACCAAACAAGAATGAACAGGGAATAGAAAAGAACAAAATAAACTCTTATTAGGACAATGTATTTAATGGCAACGCCGAGAAGTGAGTATACCATAGCACTGGTAGACCTCTCCAGAAGCACCGTCATAAAACTCTGGGTAACAGGAGCCACAGTTCATCATTCGGCAGAGCGCATGAGGGTGGCTGGCACAGTGAGATGCCAAGCACATGTCGTGCTCACATTCCATCATCGGTGAGCCTGAATTCAACAACAATTACAAAGGTTGATACCAAGGTTGAAGCATAATGAATGAAATTGTAGAGACTAAACAATACATAAAGTGAAGGTTATACTCATATTGGTAATTAAAATGTTATAAAGCATTGTACAAAACTATTTTGAAGGATTAGCTTAGTGCACTGCATTTGACCCAATGTGTTAAACTGGTCGCTAGCTGTACCCTTGGGTAACCCAACAGTGGAAGTGACGTAATCGTGGGAAAATCTAATAATTGCTTTTTTATAATGCCCATTGAATTCTCCCGTTTATGTGATAAACAAGAACATTCTATCCTATATTCGATATAGAAAGTAGAAAATTACTATATCGGCTGCATTTATCCTATTCTAACAAAACTAAGCATGATGTCAATTCCTTATTGGCACATGAAGGACATAAATAAGTAATATAATATTTTTAGCACAAACCCAGTGGACAGCCTGAGTTCCAACGGAGGTTGAAACAAAATTGCTGGTCGGGTGTTATTGGGGTCCATAGTTGATCAGCCGTGACTGATGAGTTTCGTGGTGTCCAATCAGAATCTAGTTTTACTTCCGAATTTCGCTCCACTTCTAATCGTTTCACACGGTCCATCTGTTGAAATATTATGTTATATTGTATCTATTTTAAACAACTTTTCTCGGGAAGTAAGCTAATTTGTAGCGTATACGACGGTCAACTGAAAGGTTTATATCAAAATCAGCCACGGGTTAGTTGGTTGTGTTCTTAGAAAAGTCATTTAGCTAACACTTCCTGAAAGCAGATTATTGGGTTAAACAAAAATCACATCTATGTCTTTATCATATCCACTATTCAACACACTGCAATAGCTCTTATTAACTGCTGGGCATGACGTAGTCTGACAATTGCCTGTGTAATAACAGCTCTGTTTTTTAACCCATGAGGATAAACATGAATCATATCTATCAGGTGGGAATCTAGCTAATGGTAGTCAACCATGCTATTATTAATATTAATCCATTGACTAAGGTAGTAAGTGGGGCAACTAATGGGGAGATACCAATGACAGGACAGGATTCTTATGTTTACCCCTGCGGGTAGGGTAATTGAAACAGTTTTTGTCAACCTCATTCAACAATTGGGTGTGAGCAATGTACAAAAAATGCCACAAGCAAATAACCAACTAGTGAGCGGTGTGGTTTTGATCCCACGACCTGCCAGTTACAGGTTCAACCACAGGACTCGATAGTGTCATAATATGTTTCACAACATCTCACATCATGTAACCAGTCGTTAGCGATCCAGGTAGGAAGCTGGGAAACAGGAGGACATATCCGTTTGATCTGCATCAGCGTGTTCTTCTGCATCTGCTTCAACTGCATGGTGGCGAAAAAGTGGAATCGCATGTAGTGAGGACCTGACTGGTAGAAATTACAGTCGTCTTGGTCGAAGCCTTGCACATTGAACCCGTATGCATTAAACCTGGGGGGCAAAACAAGTCCTTCAATGTTAAACTTTATTAACTATATTTGACAACTTAACCAAATTTTTCAGTTTTAGAACAATTCGCACATGTTAACACGTTTGTAGCACAACTGAGTGTCACTTAAAACTGGGCTGGTGGAATCGAAACCAGTTGCTTAGTAATTAGTTGTTCTTGAAGAAATCATTTAGAGCAGGGATGTCCAACCTGCGGCCCGCCTGAGATTTTCGTGCGACCCACTAGTCATTTTCACTCCAAGTAGTATTTTGAACTTTGAATCTTAGCTTAATTAAAATGTATCGGTCAGCTTTTAGGGACGCAGTAATAGTAGGCTTTAGTATGGGAGCAACAGGAATACATTAATATAAGACTCTGCGGTCCATTGAAATAATAGGTTCTGCGGCCCGATGAATCATTTCAAGTGACAATGCGGCCCACAACAATAAAAGGTGCAACATCCCTGATTTAGAGCTTGTTTTCTGAACCTCGTGTTTTAATGGGTCAAAGGAAAACTGTAACAATATCTACATTGTATTCAGCAAATTGCAATAACTCCAGAAACCGACTGTGGACACAGAGTTACCCCACCTTATTATGACCAGTACGATTACCTTATAGATGAGAGAGATTACCAAATGAGTTCTTATAAAATTTATTACCCCTATCGTTCTTATGACATTTATTGCCCTAACCAATCCTGGGCAAACCTTCCCCAATCTGCCCTCATTGAAATATACAAAAAAGATGATAAACATACCCATTATGATCAAGACCATGCTCAGTCAAAGCCCATGTCTGTTGATAACCGTATCTATTGATACATGTGATGCCACATATCCAGCGTCCACTCCATGATCATATGACTGCCATTCCGGAACATTCCACACTGGAGATCTTCCATCCCGATCGAAGCCGATATCGGTCATAACCAGATGCATCTGTAACCTTCGACATCAATCCCATCTCTGAATATCGAATGAAATGATTCTTAACTGAGTGTGGGACATGTTTTGGTTAATAATAGTGGGTAAGTTGATACTTGTGTGAGTTGTTACTAGTGTTAGTTGATAATCGCGTTGGTGGATATTTGTGTTGGTTAAGGCTTGTGTGGGTTGATACTTGTGTGGGTTGATACTTGTGTGGATAGATACTTGTGTGGATAGATACTCGTGTGGGTTGATACTTGTGTGGGTTGATACTTGTGTGGGTTGATACTTGTGTGGGTTAATACTTGTGTGGGTTGATACTCGTGTGGGTTGATACTTGTGTGGGTTGATACTTGTGTGGGTTGATACTTGTGTGGGTTGATACTTGTGTGGGTTGATACTTGTGTGGGTTGATACTTGTGTGGGTTGATACTTGTGTGGGTTAATACTTGTGTGGGTTGATACTTGTGTGGGTTGATACTTGTGTGGGTTGATACTTGTGTGGGTTGATACTTGTGTGGGTTGATACTTGTGTGGGTAAATACTCGTGTGGGTTGATACTTGTGTGGGTTGATACTTGTGTGGGTTGATACTTGTGTGGGTTGATACTTGTGTGGGTTGATACTTGTGTGGGTTGATACTTGTGTGGGTTGATACTTGTGTGGGTTGATACTTGTGTGGGTTGATACTTGTGTGGGTTGATACTTGTGTGGGTAAATACTCGTGTGGGTTGATACTTGTGTGGGTAAATACTCGTGTGGGTTGATACTTGTGTGGGTTGATACTTGTGTGAGTTGATACTTGTGTGGGTTGATACTTGTGTGGGTTGATACTTGTGTGGGTTGATATCTGTGTGGGTTGATACTTATGTCAGTTGATACTTGTGTGGGTTGATACTCGTGTGGGTTGATACTTGTGTGGGTTGATACTCGTGTGGGTTGATACTTGTGTGAGTTGATACTTGTGTGGGTTGATACTTGTGTGAGTTGATACTTGTGTGGGTTGATACTTGTGTGGGTTGATACTTGTGTGGGTTGATATCTGTGTGGGTTGATACTTATGTCAGTTGATACTTGTGTGGGTTGATACTCGTGTGGGTTGATACTTGTGTGGGTTGATACTCGTGTGGGTTGATACTTGTGTGGGTTGATACCTGTGTGGGTTGATACTTATGTGGTTTGATACTTGTGTGGGTTGATACTTGTGTGGGTTGATACTCGTGTGGGTTGATACTTGTGTGGGTTGAATCTTGTGTGGGTTGATACTTGTGTGGGTTGATACCAGTGTGGGTTGATACTTGTGTGGGTTGATACTTGTGTGGGTTGATACTTGTGTGGGTTGATACTTGTGTGGGTTGATACTTGTGTGGGTTGATACTTGTGTGGGTTGAATCTTGTGTGGGTTGATACTTGTGTGGGTTGATACTCGTGTGGGTTGATACTTGTGTGGGTTGATACTCGTGTGGGTTGATACTTGTGTGGGTTGATACTTGTGTGGGTTGATACTCGTGTGGGTTGATACTTATGTGGTTTGATACTTGTGTGGGTAAATACTTGTGTGGGTTGATACTTGTGTGGGTTGATACTTGTGTAGGTTGATACTTGTGTGGGTTGATACTTGTGTGGGTTGATACTCGTGTGGGTTGATACTTGTGTGGGTTGATACTTGTGTAGGTTGATACTTGTGTGGGTTGATACTTGTGTGGGTTGATACTTGTGCGGGTTGATACTTGTGTGGGTTGATACTCGTGTGGGTTGATACTCGTGTGGGTTGATACTTGTGCGGGTTGATACTTGTGTGGGTTGATACTCGTGTGGGTTGATACTTGTGCGGGTTGATACTTGTGCGGGTTGATACTTGTGTGGGTTGATACTTGTGTGGGTTGATACTTGTGTGGGTTGATACTTGTGTGGGTTGATACTTGTGTGGGTTGATACTCGTGTGGGTTGATACTTGTGTGGGTTGATACTTGTGTGGGTTGATACTCGTGTGGGTTGATACTTGTGTGGGTTGATACTCGTGTGGGTTGATACTTGTGTGGGTTGATACTTGTGTGGGTTGATACTCGTGTGGGTTGATACTTATGTGGTTTGATCCTTGTGTGGGTAAATACTCGTGTGGGTTGATACTTGTGTGGGTTGATCCTTGTGTGGGTTGATACTTGTGTGGGTTGAAACTTGTGTGAGTTGAAACTCGTGTGGGTTGAAACTTGTGTGGGTTGAAACTTGTGTGGGTTGAAACTTGTGTGGGTTGAAACTCGTGTGGGTTGAAATCTGTGTGGGTTGAAACTTGTGTGGGTTGATACTTGTGTGGGTTTTTTCTTGTGTGAGTTGATACTTGTGTGGGTTGATACTCGTGTGGGTTGATACTTGTGTGGGTTGATACTTGTGTGGGTTGAAACTCGTGTGGGTTGAAATCTGTGTGGGTTGAAACTTGTGTGGGTTGATACTCGTGTGGGTTGATACTCGTGTGGGTTGATAGTCGTGTGGGTTGATACTTGTGTGGGTTGATACTCGTGTGGGTTGAAACCTGTATGGGTTGAAACTTGTGTGGGTTGAAACCTGAATGGGTTGAAACTTGTGTGGGTTGATACTTGTGTGGGTTGATACTTTTGTGGGTTGATACTCGTGTGGGTTGATACTTGTGTGGGTTGAAACTTGTGTGGGTTGA